>JANTOQ011011991.1:4109-16096 GCA_027564595.1 Bythotiara depressa | reverse complement strand
GGAATATTCATTATGACAAAAAAAACACGTGTTGTCAGATATTGGTTATAAGTTCAAAGCTACGCAATAAGAGTGTTATAATACGAAACAAAGTATAAAAAAATAATCGAGTTGTTATAATACGAAACAAAGTATAAAAACATAATAAAGTTTAGTTACCTTTAATTAGACCAAGCGATAGTGCTTTCATAACGAGTAGTTCAACCTACGAAAGAATTTTGCAAACAAAATCAAACTTTCTAGCGATTTCTTTTAATACATGTCACAATCTGTAGCAATCGTGTATCATGTAAATTCATGTGGTCCATCTTACTGAATATACGTTAAGGAAAGAAATTTTCACGGAAAATATATTTTTTGTGCTTTTGCTAATCAGCGGTCCCAGTTTTGCTCATAGCCAGATTAATAGAAACAGGCATATTTTTGGATTATATTTCTACTTTCAAAGTCGCGTACGGTAGCATGCATTATACGCCAAAAATAAACCGAAACTTATAGATACTGTTGCGAAAATAAAGAAATAGTCATTACTTGAAATATTTGCTCATGAACAAAATTCGCAAAACTTAATTCTCTCAAAATATAATTTTATTCAGCTCATGAAATTAAATTTAAATATAAATTTTTTTATTCCCTTATGGCAGCAGTATAAAAACGTTTAGTGCAATTAGGATAATTAAAAATAAAATGGTAATTAGAAGAAATATGCACACAAGACGCAAATGTTGATGAACAATCTGACGTTAAATAACTTCCTGTGTATTTCTGAATATATAAATTGGAAAGTAGGTATAAAGGCTCAAGTATGTTTTACAAGATTTATTTCCCAACTCTTGGTCTAAAAACTATATTTTCAAATTCTTGATCTAAAAATATTTTTGTGTTGAACATTTCAAATCTGTACGGTAAATAAAAAGCCTTCTTAATTTCAAATCTGTTATAACCCACGCCGTTTCCATGCAAAATAGCTTTTTAAATGTTCTGGAGTAGACATACTTTTAAAAATGTTCAGGGAGTAGACATACTTTTTAGAATGTTCAGGAGGTAGACATACTAGATCACTTCCTATTATACAATGGGAAACACACAAAAACTATGACCCAGACTCTATAACAGATGATGAAATTACAAAGATAATCTCTAAATTCAAGGAACACTCTAGTGTGATTCATTTTTACACATGTCTACCCATGCGTAATTTATAAAGCTATAATGAGTTTGGACGCACGTCTGCAAGTGGTCCTATTCCTAAAGGGGGCTTGGTGATAAAGTTTTTATAGCCTTCTTCTCGCTCCAGCCAATCTTAGCTTGTAAATCTTTTTTTAATATGTACTTATACGTTACGTATGTAAATTTTAAAAACGGCGAAAATACATGTGGAACTATAACTAAAGCTATAATGAGTTTGAACTGTACTAAGTCTACAAGTTGTCCTATTCCTAAAGCTATAACGAGTTTGGACTGTAGTAAGACTACAAGTGGTCCTATTCCTAGGGAGGTTTTGAAAATGGCTGCGATATTATATTCATTCCTGTGACTGATTGATTGCATTAATAATTCCATCCTTGATGGGGTCTCTCCCACAGAATTAAATTTGCTAATGTAGTGCCTGATTTTAAGGTAACAAAACTGAGAAAGCTAACTAGAGGCCTATAAGTATTTTACCTTCCTTATCAAAGGTATTTGAAAAAATCCTTTCACAGCGCAAGACTGAATTCTTTGAAGGAATTTTGTCTAATTTACTATGTGGTTTCCGAAACAAGTACAGCACTCAGCATGCTCTTTTGAATCATTGGCAAAAATGTCTTCATAAAAATGGTATTGTTGGTACAGTACTTATGGACCTATCTAAAGCCTTCGATTCCTTGCCTCATAATATCTTGCTTGCCAAACTTGTAGCTTATGGCTTTAATAAAGAGAGCCTTAAGCTAATAAAACAGTTATCTTTCAGGAAGGGTGTAGAGAGCAATGGTAGACTCTTCGTTTAATTTATGGCTTCAAATTTTACTTGGTGTGCCACAGGGTTCTATAATAGGACCACTATTATTTAATATTTTCATCAATGACTTACTCCCTATCATCGAGAAAACAGATATTTGTAATTTTGCCGATGACAATACAATATATTATTGTGCCTCATCTACTGAAGAGGTTTTATCTAACAACAGACATGATCTAGATCGAGTTCTTGAATGGTTTTCTTCTAATCAATTAGTTGCTAATCCGGCATAGTTTCAAATTTTATTAAGGAACTGATATAGAAAATATAAAAATTGACACAAAGGAGTCTTCGTAGAATCCGTAAATATAGAGAAATGAATGAATCTAAGATTTTATATAACTCATTCATACGATCGTATTTTAGCTACTGTCATTGATATGGATGTATTGTGAGAAATCCTCATATTCGAAAATTGAACGGATCATTAGATGACCTGTTGATATAGACGATATCGAGTCAATCCACACTATGAATATTCACAGACTTCTGACAGAAATATATAAAAGCCTCCATGGGCTAAACCCCTCTTTTATGAATGGCCTTTTTGTTAAAAAAATAACAGCCTGTTACAGATTAAGAAGAACAGAATTATTAAGTTTACCTGCGACCAAAACTTAGAGATCTATTTTGTGGCACTCGCTTCCTGACATCATCATTGATTTCGTTTAAAGAAATGCTTAGATAAATTATTTGTTTTTAATATTTTATTTTATTGTTGGTTTTAATTAGTCTTTTTGTACTACGTCACACCAACGTTAAATAAATTTTTTACTTACTTTTTAACAAGGAATTCCAACTTTTACCCGTTTTAACGAGCAGAACAAATGGTGTGACGTCATGTGAGGTAAACTCGAGTAAATATAAATATTAGAATATTTTAAAGGTGACATCATATATAAGAAAAAGTTACAAAGGTAAAAATACATATTAATGCTAATTATTATACTAGCACTCACCTCGTTGACTGGTAAGCGTGCTTCTTCAGATAAAAGTTTGAATGGAAAGCTTCTATCAGTCGATTTCTTCTTAAATGCTACCTAAATAAATGTCAACAGAACGGCTTTAAATGATCGTTCAAGTTTTTAACGCAAGCATCTTCAATTCAAGCCTTGAAATCTAAACACTACTGTTTCAATGTTTGTACCGGTACTTCAATGTTTGTACCGGATGTACAATACAAAACAGAGCAACATGATTGTTTAGTTTTGAAGCAAACAAAGCAAAATTAATATGAACCGGATTTTGTTAGTTGAAATATATTTCCCTCTGTGCACCACATGCAGATACAGAATTCAAATCAGAAAGTGACAAACATGCTGTGCTAAATGTAAAATTCCTCCAAAAATAGATATAAAATCGATTATCAAGACCTATATCATGTAAAAAATTTGTAAAATACACTTTTAGCGTTGTTTTGTAGCAAGAAATAAATATACTGTAGCTAGAAAAAGTTTTTCTTAAATGTGTTGTTTTACAAAATACATATGCTCCATCCGTGTAAATGGTTTAAGCAGGCTAGGATTTACTGAACACATAATCATTTTGTTAATTTCTGATCGGAACAAATATTGGCGAAATATGCTTCAACGTTTTAAGATTCTATTCCCCCATACCTCCATCAAACAGAGCAACGTAATCTTCTGCATCAAAGCTGTCTCATTTGCTGCTAAATCAGGCTAAAAATAAAACATTTTCTCTCAATAAACAAGAAAGCAAACACTATGATATACTACAAAAATGCTCTCAACATTAACTATGAGGCAACCAATAACATACATTCAAGGCAATGCATACACCACCAAAGCTTTTCTTGGTAAAACTACCAAAGCCACGACAGTATCATAGAACACTCACAAACGTTAATTTGACATTAAAACTTATCGAATGGATCACTGTACTATGTCTGCAGAGAATCCAAAATCTTAAAAAGGTACCTGTTTATTCCACGTTTCCTTCATATCAAGAAATGTTTGGATATTACCTAGAAAATAGAGAGCGTGTAAATTAATAATTTTATACAGCACTTCAGTCTGTTTCTTTATAAGACAGTTTACAAATCACAAGACATTTACATACAGTACCACCATCCAATCCTGATGAAAAATAGCCAGTGTACAACGAAAACTGACTGTTGCGCCAATGTGCTGTTGTTTTCAATACACTGTTCAGTTGTTTGAAAATTACACAGAATGCGTTAAAGAAATACAACGTACCACTGTTAAACGCGAACAAGATGTCAATAAGCCAAGCATGTTCTGTCTGTTTCAAGTGTTCTAATACCTGGTGTGCAAGCTAAAAAAACATACGTATACACTTAGCACCGCTTAAGGTAGCAGAGTACCCTAGTTAGTACCACATTTACTATATGATATTTAATTAAATACAAGGTAAATCCAAAAATTATTTTAAAAGTTTTGTAGTCTAAAGGTTAAGCTTTCCAAAAATATGTCATAGTCATAGAGCCACTATCGGTCAACCAGGAAATCGCTCCCAAAAACGCCCGCCAAAACCTTATTTTTTCCTCTTTCTGGAGCTCCAACTCCTTGCCATCTTATTTTTCTCTGATATTTCTGCATAAATTGAAGCACATTTGTGATAGCAAAAGAACAGTACCCGCACATCTAGTTTGGTCAGAAATTAATTTTTTTGTGTTTAACCTTACTTAGCCAAACTTGTAATTTGGCAAGCAAATAGAATAAATAGATTCGCAGGCACAGTTTTGTTCTTTAAAGTCTTATCTTCAGTTATGCAGATTTTTAAAGGAAACCAACAATTCCTTAAAGAGTTAAAGTTCATTTCACTCTGATAATAATGATAAAAACTTTGCGCTTTAAACTCATTTTGATATTATTAGTATTGTACGTCACAACGTGAGAAAAGGTAAAAGCTGATAAATTAAATTATATATATGACACATTTTTTATGTGACACAAAAAAGCAACAGACTATGATAACTAAAGGCTTGTTAAATTTTGTGTATAAAATTAAAATGATACTCAAATGTATTTCGTGCTTATTATTTATTTGCTTAGTTGCTGAGAAAAAAAGTTATTTCACAGTAAAACTTTCTTATCATAATATTTGTAAGCACTTTTTCGTTGAAATAGGGTACTCTGCAACATTAATTAGTACAATGGTTGTAACTGCAGACATTTCAATCAAGCAAAATTAAATCCATACAAAGAAGATAGGTTTCTTTGATTGAAACTAAACGGAGCAAAAGTATTAAAATTATATGAGATCAATGCAAGGCCCGACCCTGATAATGACATATAACCACCGTCCTTCCCTTTTCCCCCGCAAAAAACGTCTGTTTTTTTAAAAATGGAGACATTTTTAGAAATGGTGATGGAATGAGGGCTCCTTTCCTCGTTTACCAGAACCTAACTCTGATTCTAGAGCATCAATTGAATGTAACATTTGAAAAATATTCATTGCCAAAATTATACGTATCCCCATCATGTTTTATATGCTCCAGGTTGTCTGATGAGCTTATGAATGAATAGTTGTTTGTATAACATAGAATACTATAGGTAACTGTGTGGCCATATGGCACAAAGTTAGTGATGTAGATAAGGAGGTTTAAAAGAAGATGCAAATGTCCTCCTATGGTGCACAACTGTGTGTGCTTTGTGTGTGTGTGTGCTCTCAAAGTTCAAAGTATAGAAAACAAGAGAAAAAGTTAAACTTTTCAGTTTATCAATGACTTAAGATGTGCATATCTTAGTTACTATGGTACTAAATAACTGTGACTGCTCAGCACGGTTGGATAAGGAGAGGATTCTCGCTATATCTTAATTTGAGGTTTTTGTGACATCATAAAATGAGTAGATAAGTGAAATAAGGAAAATTTGGGATGTTTTGCAAGAAAATAAACTTGCACACGCGATCCTACCTGGTGTGCCGTCAACATACCCCCATTATCGTGCATTGGGCATGTGAAGGGAAAGGTGCCAAAGCACGAATCAGGCATAAAACACCAAAAGTTGAAGAATTAGAGATGAGATTATACTAGTACATAAAATCCTTACCAGTTCTCCAAAGTTATACACTTCACTTCCAAGTAAAGCAGCAAGTGATAAATTAAATGCTCTTTGTTGAAGTTCTTCAGCTATGAAATATAAATATAAGAATATATATAATAAATATATACAAAATATTTCTGCATTTTCCGTGTCCTTAGTTTCAATACATATGCATCGTACCTGGTAACAGTGTTGTGTCCATGCATCCCAGAAACCTCAATGCATCTCTATAGTAGTCATTATATGATCCTGTTATCTAGATCAAAAAAACTATACCTATAAATATATAATGTACATACAATTAAGAACTATCCTGCATCAAGAATCTCATCTCAAAGAAAATAATCAAAATATCACCACTTAACTATATATTGGGCACGCTATTCCATTTTTCAGATTTTTGATACGCACAGACCCATGAACATACAGATTTTTGATACGTACAGACCCATGAACATACAGATTTTTTATACATACAGACCCATGAACAAACATATTTTGAATAAATAACATGTTTAAAGGATTTAGCCTTCTGTACAATCTAGGAAATGTTGTCCCCTTGAAAAAAGTAGTTACAATGAAGATACCACTGGGAAGTAAAAACATACACCTTGTACAGTTTTGATCTTGTATGGATAATATTGACTGCTAGTCCATTATTGATTAAAAATCAATTACAAAGTAAAATGAAAATGAACAAACAGAAATAGTATACTAAAATTCCATGTTTACTTTTGATTAACATAATCATGTTCAATTTTAATTAACATAATAGACCTTTCAAGAAATTAATTTGTGAGATACGGTATCTTCATTTGCTTTTTATAAAAAACAGATATCAGAATCGGTTTCTCTGTCAAAAGTTGTATTTACGTTCAAGATTTTAAAATCATACCATTTTTCTAGAAAGAACTACAGCTGTTTTAAGGTTTAATTTTTTTTAGAAATTGCATGGAAACAAGGCTTAGGGTGATTACAGAATTCTTTAGAGAGCTCATAAAAAGAAGTTTAGATTTTTTTTAATTTTGGTAAAGGTCTATTACATTTATTGTGTTCAGTAGAAATATAAAACATCAACCAATCAGAAACAAAGAAAATTGTCATGTGATAAGAACATTGCAACAATAAATACCTTGCTATAAGTACTCGACAAGTCGTAAAACCGCCCATGCACTGTTGTTACCCCATCAAGTGTGTCAAGTAGTGTCTGTGCTTCCTTTATTACCTTCTATAAAGCAAAAACAACCAAGTTTGAGTTAATATTCATAGGAACACATACTTAACTCCTAGCATCAGATTTGCATCCATCCTATTTCATCTCGCAGCCTGGTTTACACATGTTCAACCTTATTCTAGCAATAGTAAACCAAGCAATACACTTATTTGAGAGATTTATGTAGAAGCCAGTCAAACCATAGAATAGGACACACAGAGTAATCTTATTTTTATTCCAGTAGTTCCACGGAACGTTTGTCAATCAAAGAGCCTGCATATATGAAATTCTCAAATAACTGCACTGTAAATAAATGTTTTGCTTGTTATTTTAAAATCACATTATGTCAGAAGTTTACCAAAAAAAAAGATTTACTGTGATATTCTTACCATGTGTAAGCAATTCAAATCTTTGGGAGATCTATTTCACACAAATAACAAGTAGGTAAGCATACATGTAAATATTGTTTTCACATAAAATATGAATTAAAATAATTATATATCCTACTTTAGCTTCATCTAATTTATTTGCCCGTAGATGTAGTAGACCAATTGTTGTCATGCATAAGACTTTGCCTTCTGTGCTATGTTTAACCTGAAAAAATCAAAAGTAAAAAAGACCAAATTTAGTACTCTTTTATGAAAAATATTGACTAAATCATTGCCTATGGTAATCATACATGTCAACTGAACAATCATGACAAAAATTAATCTTCATTAAATATTTTTCAGATTGTGTGTCAAAGAACAGCAGTTATGTCAATTCCATATAATCATTGTATTAATGAAAACAGCAGAATGTAAAATGAAATAAATAAACCAGGGACGGATCTAGGGTACGTCACATTCGCTGCGTGACAAAGGTTACATGTGCTCAATGAACTAAAAAAAATTCCTTCTCCTGAAATGACAACAATGTATATATCATCAGCCAGATTTCCCATGTTAAAAAATTCGGAAGGAAATAAACAAATTACAAGCTTGTTATCTTGCAGAATGAAGCAGAATTAATGTTATATTTTACATAACACAGTAATTAGAGTGGTGATATCTTTCTGTATATTATTATTTTTTGACTAAGTCGTCAAATTTGGCAAACATCTCTAAGATTCAGCATTGTTAAATTAACAACAGGTCTTTTATGTTGAGAGAAAATTTTCTAAAGAATTTGATCTTGGCGAGAATTCCCTTTTATTACGAGCGCCGGTAAAGTTTTATTCTGTTATTGAGGTAACAAGTGTTTACAGCTGCTTTCATTCGGAACACGGTTTAATTGAAAACTTCGTTTCTCATTTCTTAATAGACCTTTTCAATAGAATTCCATCGTTGAGTGTTTTAAAGTGGTAGGTAAAGTTTATCAAAAGAAGATGCAGTTAATTATAAGTAATTAATAATGACTATTTTTACCTTTTCTTCTGTCTTTTTATATAGTTCATATGCCTTTTCATAATCTATAGTAAAATAGATATACTAAATATCAAACAAGAAGAAGAAAAGAAAGAAACACATCAGAACAAAAGCAAAATTAAGAACAATTTCTGGTGAATATTCCTGTGTTTATAACCAGATTGCATCACCATATTTCCATATTTCCCCCCTTTTTTTCCCCTCCCCTCCCCAAAAATATTATAACTGAAAGGTATTATGACTGCTATTTACACAAGGTCACCAAAAGTCATGAATTTAAAGTCATGTGAAATTACCTGTGATTTCTTTTCCTATTACTACTATCATTTCCACTAATGAAAGCTGGTTGATCCTAAAATTAATATAAAATCAAAAACTCTATTAATGGTATAAGGGCATACAATAACAAAAAGAAACAATAGTTAGCAGTTGTTAGAACATTGTGTCCCTTGGGCCTCAACTCCCCCTTCATAGCCTGTCTTCCTAAACCATACTAAAAATTGGCATTAGCAATTAGCGAATTGGGAATACGAATTGGTCAGTTGGTTATATGGAAATGAAATTTGGTCATATCACCATGTGAATGACCAACCAAAGGGTATTTGTAAATCTAAATTATCTAGACAGAGTATTCAAGTGTTCATGTGAGTTATCGTATTATCGGGTTATTAATATTACAGTGTGCAAACAGGCAAATTGAGCATGCAAAATGGGAAAGCAAAGAACGGGGGATACGACTAATAAACATTAACGAGTAATCGTCTACCTAACCTTTGTTTTTCAAAAAGTAATTTGAACTCTGAATAATCTAGATGGAATTCTCATCTGTTCATGCGAATTCTCGGATGAATCAGTGAAGAATGCAAACAGGCAAATCGGGCATTCAAGATGGGCAAAGTAAACAGGAATATAAATGTAATGCGGTGCTAAATATTTTCAGGAAACTTATTTGGCATGCAGTGATGAAAAGAACAATTGTGCATACTTCCTACATGCCGATCCAATTCATGTATGTATGTCATATATAAATATCTAACACAAAATGTTGTTTATTTTTCTAAAATATTTTTTTTGTTCATAAAACATACATGAAAACATAAATTAATTGCAAAATTCTGTAATAGTGCAACAATCACTGCTGTCATTTGTGAGTTTGTAGAATAATTTGAAATAAAATCAAAGCGTTTTTATGCATAAAAATATCAATTTTGTAAAGAATAAATCGCTACTCTCCTTTTGTAAAAATAAGTTTAAATTTCAATATTCGTTATAAAAAAGCAAGTCAAATATAATTTTACAAATTTACCGTAAAAGTGCCACATATCTCCAACCTCGTTCCCATGGTCTCTTTCTTTTTTTGATATTGGAAGGCTATCCTCAAGTAAAAAAAGGAAGAGAAACCGTGGGGATGAGGTTGGCTTATCAACCAACGTAGTTGGCAAAATCTTGTAAACTTGACAGTTGCAGGCTGCTGATCACTTTTATTTTTCCAATTTGTATTAATTATTACATCGATATAATTCGTAATTGACCAATTCGTATTCCCAATTCGACAATTAGTAATGCAGCTTTGAATGATTAATTATAATAAGGTATGTCAAAGCTATTAGTAATGTTAAATATAGATTTGATTGAATAAAGCAAAGGTTCATCAGTTAAAGACACTTTGAAATGGGTTTTTTCTTATCTTAAAACATACATGGGGAACAGATATGAACATATCTCCCTCCACCCCTCAGAACAATTTAATTTAAAGGTAATAGTGGAAATCTAACCCTGGTCATAAACCATTTCACCTTCCATAGGTACTATACCCTTTGCTCCACTGAAATTCAGAATTTAAGTTCCCACTGATTAACAACACCAGGGGTATGGAGAGCAGATATGACGATTTATGTATTGTTCAAGAAATAATTATCATTTAAATTACTTGTCCTGGTGCCTTCCATCAAACAAACAAATGAATACTCCAATACAGTTGTTACACTATGTACGTAGAATGTGGATACATTTTTACTGCTGATTTCGTTGACACAACCCTGTTTAGACATGCAATGAATTTGAAAATATCACTAAATACAACTACAAAATATAATTAAAATTATACCTGTGCTCAAAGTCAGACAGAAAATTTTCATAAAGCTGCAAGAGAAAAATAGAAAAAAATTAAAACAAATTCAAGTCAATAAATCAAAGGATTTAACCTGATTATTAACTGCAAATTACTTAGCATATATATAACAATACCTATTTATATGTATGAGAATATCACTTTGTGTGATGAGATACAAAAGAGATACAAAAAGGTAAATATGACATGCCATCCTAATGAGTTAGTGAGGATGATGAAGTTACATAGAACAGGGTTGCCACAGAACTTTCAATTATTTTTTCTTGAGTTGTCCCTTAGTTGTCCAAGGTTTTCCATGAGTTCGAGAGACATTTTTCCCAGGGTTTCCCTGATATCTAAGCAACAGAATGTGAATTTTATTAGCAAACTACACTTTTGTACATTACTAAAGTTTCTTCCTATATTTAACATATGTAAAAATAAAGAAATTGCTACAAATAAAACTATATAGCATAAAATCTTTACACCTAAAAATAAAAAAATGAGTTTTCGCTGAGTATGTAAAAACTTCCAGAAATTCCCTGAATTTTTCAGGTTTTCCCTGAGTTTCCCTCAGCTTTTCCAGGTTCTGTAGCAACCCTGTAGAAACACTTCTTCCACTAGGAAGATTTAATTTTAGTTAAAAAATAAAATAAAAAACAACGAAGGGTAATAGAATACCAGAATGTATATATATAGCTTAGTATACCAACCCCTTGCCTTTTCCTCTCCATTACCCGTTTTACGTTTGCTTCTTTTTACTTTCAAGGTGGGAGTAACAGTATTTACTTATGTAAAATGTTTCAGTATAGTAACTGCAGCCTAATTGAGAGCATATATTATTTCAAATTTTTCAAGGGCATTTCATGTGATTGCTACAATGTGTGGTGTTTGCTATTTCTCTTAAATATAATGTATCAGATGAAATATATCCTTCCAATGAAGGAATTATGAACTTACTTCTACTAATCCTCCATGCTGCTTAAAATGATCATCTTTAACAAATGTAAGAAGTTCTACAGTGAGTTCATGCCATAATCTATAAAACAACACAAAACAACCTTTCTACTAAAAAATGGCTAAAAAACTATTACTTGGGTCATTTGCAGAAAATTTGTGCAATGTCCTGTCCGCAACCTGAAAATGTTCATTGGTCCTTTTCCATTATTGTTATATTGGACTGAAAGGCCTACTTTTGTGTTTTTGTATGCTCAGCATGTCTGCTCCACCA
>JANTOQ011010880.1:0-17550 GCA_027564595.1 Bythotiara depressa | reverse complement strand
ATTTCGCACCAATTGGAAAATTTTCGATCGAAAAAATTCTTTTCGGAAGAACATTTTCCTGAGTGGAAATAGGCCTTAATACTTTAAAAGAAATTTGTTATGATTTAAAAACATCTTCGTTGTGATTTCTAAGAGAGTTCAGTTTTACAAGTTAGAAAAAATGAAAAAATTGAAACGTGGTAAATGATTCCACTGAACACGGCGAGCATGTTTTTGAGCATGTTTTCCATTCTGCCGGTGGAAGCGTGTGGAGTCACGCTGAAAACGTAACCGTGTTTATTAATTAAAACGCAATAAACGTAAAGCTTGCTTGACATTTTTACCGGAAGAACCTGCTATACTCAGAAGCGTTTTTAGAGAGACAGGTTGCTTCGTACTGTTTCAAACGCTTTAGACTCACTTAAAACACGCTAAAAACGGATAATTATTTTCCGCAACAATCACCCTTTTCGCAAAACATGTCACATATGTTGAGATGGATGTGTAACATTAAGCAACACATATTTGTATTGATTTTGTTTTACTATGCTAAAAGACAATGAGACAATGCATAAATTGCATTCAAGATTTAATTCCTGTTTTGGAATAACTTTGTATTATTATTATATAAATCCTTATCATTTGAACAAATCCCTATCATTTGAACAAAATAATTACTGAAAAGGTAAATTCTTTCTAAAGACTAAAAGATCTTGTTTCATCTATTACTCTTACTTAACTCTTGTTTTCTTCACTTTAGGTAAATTATCTTTGAACATACCATGGTCATCTATCTATACCAATCCAGTTGTTGTGAAAGTTGAAGATATTTATGTTTTAGTTGGACCTCAAGCTGGTATAATTTATAATTTATAATTTAATAACCTAGTTTTTTAAATTACTTTCAGTTTTTCTGTATTAAGTTTAAGGATACTGTATACATTCATCACACATGTTCAGTATTTTAAAAATATCTCTATTTTTTCAAATAATTTCTCTATTTAACTTGTTTATTATTTATTATTTATTTATTAACTCTTTAGCTCTTGTTAAACCGTTGTGAAAAGTAATAAAGAAATATTGAACTTCTTTTTATGCAGATAGCTTAAAATAGCTCCAAGGCTACTTGACATAATATTTTTTCGTAACAAAATATATGGTTCAAAACTTTATTCTAACCTGAACAAAATGGTGTCTCTATTATTATCATTTATATCATTTCTAGATCATCTTTTATTCAACTTTAATCATGGTATAAATTTGTATCTTACTCATTTTCTTTTTAAATTACTACCGAAAACTCATTACATGTCAATAAAACAAAATAACGCAATCTAAACAAAAAATCTGGCACAGTTTTGTTGCTTAATTTATTATATTTATTATATCTTCAATGGAATGATTTTTGGTATGTTTTAGCAAGGATATCCTTGATTTCAGTAAAGTTACGGTGACTTGGATCTCTTGGAATTATTGTACCATAAGTTTTCATGTTGCGAGAAATTTAACATTTTAAATCACATCTCAATCTCAGATTTGGATTCTAAAGCTTTTGTTTTATATTAATAAAATTGGTACATGTTTTTATATTTTAAATGAGTAGAATGTGAGTATACATGCAAATGCTCAAATATGTTTATAATATTTTAAATTTGCATTATGTTAAAACGTATAAGTAGAAAAACTTAGGAAAAACTAAAAAAACAACTATTTATTCCCCCTTTTTCATATAAATAATTAATTATTAAGTTAGCTTTTATGGGGTACAGAAAAAAAAATCTATAGTTTTTGTGATGAATGTAAGTATCCTTAAAGGATTTGTAAACATTATAGGTATGATTAACTGCTACAAATGTTTCTGTGATCAACACTTATACACATACATGGGTCACCCTTATTTTTAATGTTAAATTCTTAAAATGTGCTGTTCTCATTTGTTATTTTAATTTGTAAAATTTCTGGGGGTTTTCAGTCACATCTCTGTTAACAACTTTGACAACTGTCAAAAGGAAGAAGTGTATGTACTTGATAAATCATTAAGAAATTTGTCAATAGTTCTTTTAAACAATTTTCTGAAGGATAATAAAATACATGGAAACAAGATATAATGGAAGATAGAAGATTGTCTTTATACATTCAATTACAGTTTTGAACTGATTAGAAACTCATTACCAATCTTAAAAGTCATGGTGCAGTACAAACACGTATTTGGGTGCAACAATCATATGCAGTACCTGTTTTAAAGATGGTAAAATAAAAATATATGTCCTTAATTAGGAGAGTCTGAACACAAAATGATCCCTGTTAAAAAAAATTCATTTTAGGTAAATCACAATCATACCCTTTGATGGTAAGATATGTTGTGCAGAATATGAATGAATCCTATAAAAATAAATGTACTTTTGTCTCTTCTGTTTGACATATTTCTGTCTGTTCAATATTAAGTATTTGGACTGAAATAATGTGATAGAAAATTGTAAATGACACAATTATTCTCACTGTTATAGTTTCTAGTTGATCATATTTGATATGAGATTCATATTTATGTTATAGTTTCATATGGTTTAAGGCTGACCTCAACTTGAAACATTTTCAGCGACAGAAAACGTTTCCCAATTGAGAATGCACAATTATTATTATTTGCAAGTTTTTCTGGCCGAAAAAAATTGCAGTTGAAAATTTGCACTTTTTGTTTGTTTTTCTGGAGTCAAGATTGTCCATTTATGTCATAATTTGAGACATGTGTCCAGTTATCTTTCCTTTATAGAATGCTTGACACATGCAAGCATGGAAAACATATGTTAAATTTAACAACAACAACATCAGTAGCAGTAACTTTTTCTTACAATGGTGTTATTTACAATGTTCTATCACTTTATTGCAGTCAAAATACTTATTGGATAGACATAAATATGTCAAAGAATAGAGACAGAAAGTGCATGTATTTTTTAGGATTCATTAAAATAAATAAATTAAGGTCGTGTTTAACCATAAAAAGCCTAATTTTATTATACAGCACCTTCCTAGTGCACTACATTTCATAGGTGTATATTACTGGTCAGTGTATGTGTTATAATATCTCTCTTTAAACTGTATTGTATAATTTACAGACACACAGTATGATGAAGAAAAGGAAAAGAGATCCAGCAATCTCATTAAGCAGAACCAGCTTCGTGTTATTGTAAAGGGACAGAAAAGACTGGAAGTGTCTGTTAAAGAAAGTGAGTTTTTGATCTTAAAGTTAGGCGATCCTTATATAATTGTTTGTTTCGCGTAACCAGAGTCACAAAAAAGTTTTAGAGTCAGTCGAATTTTTTTTTTAATGAATTTGTGCAAGAAAAAAAAAATGATTTATGGTTTTTTAACGTTTGGTGTAACAAAAAAGCCATCTGTGCCACTACAACAATCATATGTAAACATTATTTCCTTAATATTCACAATTTGTAAGGTAATAAATGGGGAAAAGCGTGCACAGATCACACGTGACAAAATCTTATTTTTCATTCAGCAGCTTGTTTACTGTTCTATAAAACTAGGAGACAGTGATGATTTTCTTTTCTCACCTCTTTCTTTCTTTTATATTTTAACCAAATAAAAAATATTCTTTGCTCATTCCACGTACTATTTTCAGGCGGAACAGCGAGTTGATCTTTCATCATTTCAAGAGGTTGTTGTTTTTTCTTTTCTGAGAAATTTTATATAACTGACATAAATAACTGACAGATATAATTGTATGCCAGCTGGAAGTTTTATCAAATAAATGAAATATTTTTAAATAATGAACTATTATATTATGTATTATACTTTTCTGTGTAAACATATTTATTTTAAAAGTCAAGTTGATTCTCAGCTACCTTTACCTGTCTATATTAAATATTTTCAGATGTTGGTAATATATTGACTTCTCGCACGTGCAAAGACTCAATGATTTTCGACGTAATACCTGGTGTCTACATGCACTATGTATCATCACTATGTTTTATATATAAAGAATTTATATTTATATAATTTTATAAAGAATAATCTAAATATTGGCCATGAAAAAGCATTCAAGATCATTTTGTAAGACCAGAAATTCGGAATATCGGCCATGAAAAAGCATTCACGGTCATTTTCGAAAGCCATAGAATCGGAATATTGGTGTAAAAAAACATTCATTATTGTTCACTAAAGGCCGTAAAGTCAGAATATCACCCATGAAAAAGCTTTCACGATCATTTTCTAAAGCCGGAGAATTAGAAAATCGGCCATGAAAAAGCATTCATTATTGTTTTTTAAGACCTTAAAATCAGACTATCAGCCATGAAAAGGCATTCACATTCATTTTCTAAGACCAGAAAACCGAAATATCAGTCATGTGATAGCATTCACGAACATTTCCTAGGACCAGAAAATCAGAATATCGGCTGTGTAAAAAGATTTGCGGGTACTTTCTGAAGCTGTAAAATCTGTATATTGGCTGTACAAAAGTATTCACAAGTATTTTCTAAGGTTGCGAAAACTTTTTAAAATACTGTTATCAGAAGTGTTGCAAATAACGGTCGGTCATCGGTCATTGGCGATCGTTTTTAACATGTTGATCAGACAAAAAATATGTCCAAATTGCTAAAATGGCCGACCATTATTAATTGTCAATCCAAGCTCTTGTTTTTTTTAGTTCCAAAATAATTGAAAACTGGACATTCCATTCTTAGAGTTGTGTAACATTTCCTTCGCTGCTTGGTAAATATGTCGGCATAAGATAGGTAGCTTAGTGTACCATATTTGTTTATCAGATGGGGCATGCATAAAAATACGGTCAGCAGTCTTATATTCTATTTCATTTTAACAAGATTTCTTATTTCTTTCCTGATGAATCCCCCCTGAAACAAAGAAAAATGTATTTGATTTTTAAGCATATTATAAATTTTCCAGGGGATACTACATTTAACTTAATCCTAAATTCTCGTAACACTGAGTTAGATTTTTAGCGTCTAATTTTTTCTTCAGCATCTATGTATTCTTGGAACAGGTCATGCACGTGCATTCTAAAATGATTCCCAGAAGGCACACTCTTTATCGTTGATATTTTAATATAAAAATGCAACGTAATAAACATAACTATATTTTTTATACCTTTATTAATTAAATAGTCTAGGTTTGTTTGAAATGTTTTTGGGAAATCACAAATGTGGAAATCGAACTTATGCTTTTTTTTAACACCCCTAATTGATTTTTTTTGTTATTTAAGCAAATAAAATTAAAATAATTTAGAAAGCACCCCAGCTGGTAATGGTGTCGTTATACATGAACTGCACAGGTGACCATTTTCGAAGAATATATATAATTAACAATAAAGGGGGTCAGACTGAAAACTATTAATTACTTTTGTTAGAAGAAGCCTGCTTTTCAGAATGACAAAATTTAAAGTTCTCCATGATTTAGATATGTATAGAATATGTAGATTGTAGAAAATGGATTTGTTCTTATTCTAAACACATGAAGGAGGAAAAGTATATTATTAATCTGTATTAGTATGACCCCCGATTTAAATTGCAACTACAAGGACAGTAAAAAATCACAGGGAAGTACATGCGATATAACAAAGTACAATCTTAGAAAGAAAATAACAATGTTATGTGATATATAATTTGGTATATTTTTCACTTTGGTTGAAATAAATGTATAAAATTGTTCAGGTCGGGAAAAGAACGTTTGCCACTCTGGACTCGGGTAAGTTTGAGTAAAAAAAAATTTGCATAAACTTTCAGGAAAATACCAACCTAAAATTTTTCCAGTCGGCTTAAATTTCACAGGGTTGGTCGGGTTACGCGAAACATACAATTATTTAAGGACTGTATGGTGCTGTTTCATGCTTCACGAGCGTATTTACAAACTTTGCTTAAACTCATAATGTGTTTACTTATGTATCACAATATTTGCATAAAGGAATGAATCAAAATGAAATCAAAGGACTGAAAGCTTATAATTTGATATGTTTTATTTGACATGAATCTCCTGCATAGAGCAAAATTTTTGTTTTATTTTTTATTATTTTTGTCATTGTATTCTAGCAAACGTTTCTAGTGCTGATTATAATGAAGGAAGTGATAATGAAAGTTCCAAAGATAAAAATAGAGAACAAAAAACGATTAATAAAATAGTCCCAGAAGTGTTTTTTAGACACTTGGGTATCTTCACGTTTTAATGTTTTCAGCACTCATGCTCAAATACAATGTATATGTGCATTATCTCTCAGACCCAGGAATGTTTCAAATATATATACATGTATAAATATTGATGCAGTTAGTTTGTAGCTGCTGTTAGAATAAATTTTCTTCTCAGTAATCCCTTCTTCCTTTGAATGGACTGGCATATCTGTTCAATTTTTTCACAACCAACAATTGACCCTAATGTTAATAAAAATCTGAACACTTGGATTGGTGTGTAGAAAGTTTCTACCACCTTGCAAACTGGTGCAGTTGGGGAAACTGAATTACTTGCACCCCAAGCTCTATTGAAAAATGGACTTGGAAATGAAATATCAGTTACGCCACCTGTAGTTGAAAGTTTGTTCACCATCAGCCGCATTTCGCTTTTTAGTGTCAATTTCGCCGCATTTTGTTATGTTAATATAAATTCTTGATGACATTTGGCAATTGCCATCACATTTGCCACCGTATTTTCACAAAAAGCAATTCCGCGGCAGCAATTATTTGCCATAGCAAAACTGCCTAACACTCACTTTCTTCGCTCCAAATAAAATTATTTATGCATTCTACGGTAAGTAATTTAATAATTTCATTTCCCACTGTCTAACACTTTTTGCATTACTGAACCTCATAAAACTCTCCATCATTGTTTACTTTCATGAATGTAATAATATAATCCATTTGTATGTGACGTCAATAAATATCTGTATTATTAACAAAGCAAAATGGTGTTGAAAACTTCTTTCATGTAGCTGTTTTAACACTAAACGCGCTTTTAGCACACTAGATACAAAGGAAAATGAGTTGAGAAGTAAGTTTACGGCACTTTTAGCGCATTAGATATGAAGGAAAATGATTTCAAAATTAAGTTCACAACACTTTCTTTATCACATTTTGGACTCCTCCTGAGTGCTTTTAAAAATAAAATTATATCATTATTAAATTTAAAAGTTTTGTTATAATTTTATTTTACTTAAAATTACAGTACAAAACACCATAGATATTAACTCATGATGATAATAATAGAACAATTATTGTTATGCTTCTTTATTTGCTGAAACACGACTCAGGGATGTGTTTATCATTAAAATATGCATGTGCGACTCCTGAACCGTCTTGTACTTCTACATAAGGGGATATGTTTATTAATAAAAGAAATAGATTTTATATGCACTTGTGTCACATTCATTCATCAATAAGAAACTTCAAAATATAATCATGTTATAAGTTTACACCCGTGATAGTTAAGAAATTAAATTATATACCTGTTAAGAATAGTTAATGTTTGATGTTTATACACATACTTTCGGTAAGCATAACATAATTCTGCTAATTACTGAATAACAAAAGCCTAGCATGTTACTATATTTTATCATATAAGTGCTTATAATACATCCATGATTATATTAATGTTTGCCACATGTTTATTTTGCGTGCTGTATTAGGGAATAAAACTAAAGATCTTCTTGAAAATGAAGTTAAGAGTCGAACTACAGTAACTCAGATGCTAAGTCCACGTGTTTGGGGTTCACGAGTTTAAATGTTCAGAACTGTTATAATTATTGCCAGAAAGTAAGAAATTATAGAAAGATTTAAGTAAGAAGTAAAACATTAAAACAATGCAATTTGATATTGCTGTCGTAATAATGACATTTTGCCATCACATATTATGTAAATGGCCAATCACAGTGCCTCAGCTATGGAGTTGAATTTTAGAAAATTGTCCAAATATCCACCACATTCCGCATTTGCGTTCACGTTGATGAAATGATTATGAACGAACTTTCAACTACAGGTGGCCTTATGCTTCAAATTGATTTTGTGTCATGCTTGTCTGTTGTGGTGGTGTTGTAGAAATGAAAGGTAAGGTAATAAGTATTCTATGTAAGTTACTCAATCATATTAATTAACAGCTTTTTACATTTTTGGCGATTCCTTCAATTTAACTGATATCAAAGGTGTTGTCTTCACGAATCTTAAATAAAGAATAGCATAAACATATATAGCATCACCTATTTGTATATGTTAGTAACTGTCCAGTATTTTTACTTTATTTTGATACCTTTATTTGACCATAGTGATACACATGTACACATGTGTGAGTTTAACTAGAACAGGGTGTAGCAAATAGGCATATGTGCGTACGTATGTATGCTTGTCCAAATATATTTGCAATAAACGTACTAAATTTGTTTTCAAATTGTATGAAGATGTACGGCACAGATTGCATCAGTGTGTACGGGACTTAAAATCTGGAACATTTGACGCCGCCATTCACATCTTCATTTGTATGCAAATACTTTTACTCTCTCTGGTTGTCCATCTTTGTTTTATTCTGAAAATCTTTATTTTAAGACTTTCTTGTAACAAGTGAGACCTTCATGCCTGCTGATCCTGTGTACTGAAGGAAATCAGACTTTAGTAATCATGATTTTATCAAATCGAGGCTTGATAACATGTTCCTTTCGCATGTTTCAATCTTAATTACCAATCAAAACAAATTACCTACAGAGGTTGTGTTCTCTTGAAAACGAGGCACATAAAATATTGAACTCTTTTTTTATGTTATTTATCTTTTTTCAAAAGAAAATTTGTTTTCTAATCGAAAGGAATATATATCAACAAATGAAAAAAATATCCTGGAAATGAGATTGTTTTGTTGATGTTAATGCAAGAAAAGAGAAGTGATTTTAAGAAAGTTTGTAACCTAGTATTCATTCTGTTTTTAACACAACGGGAGCTTTGTTTCCCTGCATCATAGATGTGCAGGCATAAGCATTGGAATGCAGCCAATAGTACAGAACTTTGTATTATTTTGAGCTGTGCATGCTATGTACGTTAGTCATTTAAAAATTGTATGTAAGCATACTACCCTCAGTTTTTGTTGTTGTTGCACCCTGTAGAAGTTTACTCTTTACAAGAATAGCAATATAATTTTGGATCGACTGACAAATTTACCATATAAGGTTAATGTATTACCATATAAGGTTAATGTATTGCCATATAAGGTTAATATATTATCAAGAGGCATGCTCTGGAATGTTCTTGTTATTGATTTCTTTTTTTTCTATAATGCATGCATGCATATTTTAACCTATATATGAAGGTTGTTTCATACTTCAAGAAAGTATTTATACTACAGGCTTCTGGTTTCATACTATGCTTTATTTTATAAATTATGCTGCCATCTTTAGCGGGAAACAAAGATGACACACTCACAGAAAAGCTCACTGCACAGATTATCAAGAACATGCAGGTAGCAATTTTTTTAAGTCTCTATATATTATCTTTCTTTCTTGCGTATCTACATGTTTTCAAAAGTGTTGTAAAACGAAGATGTATCCTGAAAGTTCAGTGGAAACTACTTTACCTGTTGACCGAAATCATCTAGCATATAATCCTGACTGTTCAACTGACCCTACATTTCTTATACTGCTATACTGCTTATGTGTCTCAGTTGATTTTGGATATGAGTCCATGGGATCTGAATTAGGATGTGGCAAATTAAGAGGACCCTTTGGATCATATCTAGATGCAGCTTAATTCATGAATACAAGCAGAAGTTGTTGATTCATTTAAAGTAATGCTAATTATATATTGAAACTGAACTTTGAAATCCATTGTCAATTATTCTTTCTATTATTTGCATTTTAGATATCTATCAACCGAATTCATGTTCGATATGAGGATAAGGTGATACATTCAGTTGTTAAATTTCCTTTTGATGCATTTTGTTAATAAACACTGTCAACTCCACAAGTTAATTTGACTGTAAAACAATATAATTTGACTGTAAAACATTTGAGTGATAATTCAGTACATTTGAGTGATAATTCAAATTAGTTTCTTTCCGTCTGAGGAGAAGTTGTGGTGTTTATTTTTCTGTAGTAAATATGGCAAGTCTCAATTAATACTTGAGTTTTGTCTAACAAAAAGTTATGATGCTACTTTTGGAAAGTTATCAGTGTCATGTTTCAGAGCAGGTCCAACTAGGTCTTTTGGATTTTATTGTTTAGATACGGTCTATGTGGTTTGGTCATAGAAATAGCCAAATAGGCTTCCTCTACAAAGTGTTTCAAGATTGATTTATATAACTCTGTATAGGAGGAACATTTCATTACATGCTCTGTTTGAGACAAAATGTTTTTAATACTTCTTTTTTGTTCATTGCCAAATTATTTTTTTAAACTAATTCCACTATTTACTACTAGATACACTCCATAAATATGTATGTAGCATCAAATTGACTACTAAAATGATATCATATGTTGGCAATTAGTTTGCCAATATGAATTAATATCCCTGAATGAAAAGCTAAAATAAGCACATTTTGTGATTCCTGAAAATGTTGTATAATTTTGTGAAATACGTGATCTTGCTTTATAATTCCTTTGTGATCTTACACAAAATTGAAGATAGAACTTCCACCATTTTTTATATTGCTTTTTCCATTGCAAATTTTAACATTAATTGACTTTTTTTATTTTTAGTACACATCTGCAAACTGTTTTTTAACACCTTTTGTTACACTTTCAAAAATATTCCATTATGAGTAATTTTGAGTGGACATTTGTATGACAAATTTTAATTTTAGTTTTGATGCCACATGGGTCTCATTTGCGAGAATCTACTCTCAAGGAAATAAAACATATAAATATTATACAATGCACTCAAAATTAAAGTTGTTATAATATATCTTCACAGGGGATTTGGGATTGTTGTTACAATGCACAGAATAGTGGCATGAAAAACTTGTATTTGTTACATTTACACTGATGGAAGTTAATTGTAATGTTCTTTACTTGTAGATCACCAACCCCAAAGCACCTTTTGCTGTTGGTGTTACATTGCATGAAGTAACTGCTTTGGTAAGAAAATCATTATTCTTGAATGAAACATTAATTTAATTTACTCAAGTACAACATTTACAAAAGAAAAAGTTGAGAAATAATTTTGCTAATATATCTATATTATTTTTATTATTTAATATTTAGACAACTGATTCAAATTGGCTTTCAACTGTTGTAGAAGGAACTGCCCGAAAGATATTCAAAGTGAGAGTTGTTTTTATCATTACTTTGTGTTGTTTAAGGGTCAAGGGTCATTTAATAAACTGTTAGGATTAATTGACAATAGAAAAACACACTCAATAAATCCAAATTGTTCTATTAGCAATGCAGCAGTAAAAGCAAACCCATATTTATTAAATTATATAAAAAGCAGTCAAAGAAAGAAAGGGAAGGGCATCCAGACCTTAATTTTATTCATGACTCCGGATATCTTTCATTTTGGAAAGGCCTCTATGTTACCTATGCAAGCATAGAAAACACATTAAAATGCACAACAACAACAACAATAACAATATTTAGTAAATAAAACATTATCTTCAAAGAGTTGCATGAGACACAATTTCTAGAGATTTATCTTAAAAATATTTAAAATATGTTTATTTCCTGGTAGTTATTTTCATGACCGCGGTACAGAAAATATTATATAAAATACTAAATATTAAATCACATGAGCAGCAGGACCTGGTACAGGTCTGTAGCAAAGGTTTAAATAAATTTATGGAAACCATAATAATAGCTTAAAATATAAACAAATTTTGCTTGGTGACAGAAAATAAGATTATAAGATTATCAATTGTTTACTTTGGGTCAACAAATTAATTGTTTTAAACATAAAATACATAGAAGTATGTACATTTGATTTTGAACCAGTGGGCTTTTGTAAACGATGATCAGATAAGCAGGTTTTTAATTAACAATAAATCCAGAGAAACTTGGAAGGAATATTATTGGACAATGAGCCAGTCTAAGGTAGCCAGAAAGATGGCTATCTCCTCTCTTAACAAAATACTACATCCCATCCATGTTACTCTACTCAGCAGTCATAAAAACATAGAAAGGTTAAATTAGCAGTAAACAAACAAACATCTAACTATCCCAATTTCAATCATATCAACCTTTTCATGATATTCAAACTTACCTAGGTCTATATTCAAGTCAAGATTATTTGAATTAAGAATTCAGCTGCTATGAATCTGCTTCCGCTGCTCAGATCATTAATTCTGTTCTTAAAATGTTACACAAAATAATTTATGCTTTGTTTTTCTTTTTGCATCTGTATTGTTGTTGGATTGAAATTAGTTTGAACAAAATATATAATAATATGTGATGTTTGTTGGGATAAGGACACTTACTGCAGAAATCACATATGCTTCCATATGCTCAGAAACATCTGAAAAGGCATTAAAAATCTGTTGGTATATTTGTAAAGCTTTTGTGAAAAATATGTTGGCATATTAAGCAGTTTTAAAATTGCTTAAGGATACTTGAACATTTTGAGGTCAAATTTTAACAAAAAAAGGTCTCCTGTTCAATTATAATCAATGGTCCATTGATTTATATTGTTTTATTTTAAAATTACAGGTAAGCTGTTATTAAAGTTATGCAAAACTAAGTAGTTTGTGTGAGGCACCCAGTCAATCATGTTCTCCTCATAGGTGTTGAAAAATTAACACTAGTTCCGTGTCTAGCCTAGACTTTTAAAAAAGAAATCCATAACCAACAACAAAACCATAACGTAGATGTGTTCATACGAAGAAACTTTCAGAAGTCTTATTTATCAGTCAGTCTAAGTTCATTGAGAATACAGTTGTAAGCTCCTTTTTCATGTTCCTTCAGCAGCCAATCTTTTGTCCAGATATACTTTCCCTTCTTTTCTTCTTTTCACTCTGTATGCTCCAAGGTTATAACCATAAGAGCGAATTTTTTATTGTAACTGATATCCATGTTTTAAACGTACAAGTGTCGTGTCGTAAATTCTTCTCTGCTTTTAATTTAGAAATGGAATTTAAACAACGTGTGTGTATCAGTAAATAAATGTTTTTGAAATATTGCAAAAATTATGCAGAAGGATTATTTTGACATTATTCTAATAAATAACTTCGTGAAACACGACCTTTAGAAGTATAAAGATTAATTACTTTAGTTGGAAAAGGTAGGATACATATGTTTTCTGACATTTGTCCATCTCATTTATTGTGCGTGTTAATAAAGATGTTTATTAAAATTTCAACGAAGTTATATTCTAATTTAAAAAAGGCATGTGGCTATATATAAAATAAAGATAATTAGTTAAATCAAGATTAAATAACTTCCTTGTTTCATGAACTGATAAAAGAAATGGAGAAAGTTTAAGTTTTTTCAGTACGATAAAATGTCGAAATATCGCTGTATTTTGTGCTCCATCTTCAGGCACAGGCTATGAAACAATACAATAATTTTTGTGTGGTTCATTTTTTATTGTCGTGTAAAGTTATTAGTGCTTAATTCATCTTTAACAGGTGTTTTATAAGTAAAAGCAGACACAGTTTTTTAGAGAACGACTTCAGGGTTAAGATGATGTAATTTTTATTTGATAAAATTAATTGTACTGGCACTTAGAGCTCATTTCATGAAACAACAAAAAATAATTCAATATTTTTTCTCTCTCGATAACTACAAAAGCAAACTTATTGCTTAAGGTTGTTATATATATACTTTCATATATAAATTATTTGAAGAAAAGGATATATTTAGGAAATACTGAATAGCGATAGGTTTGAATATCCTTAATGTGTTTTGAATGTTGACATATTTGACAACATTTTCTTTGAAACTCCCTGCCATGAAATTAAAGGTGAAATTAATTAAACTTTGCTTTGCTTTTTGTTGCTTAGATGGGAAAGAAATTCAGAGTAACACTAATGTCATAGTTCATCTACATAGAAGGCGAGTCAATTAAACACAAAGTATAAAAGTATAGAGAAGAAAGAATGTTATTTTTGTTTGATTTTAAATATAAACTACTGCTGTATGTATTTATATAACCTTTAGTTATATCCATCAACCTGTCATTATAACATTCCGAATTTCCATTCTATATTTATAAACAGAAAGAACAAAATAAATATTTGAAGTTTTGGTT
The DNA here is from genome assembly GCA_027564595.1 of Bythotiara depressa. Classification (NCBI taxonomy): domain Eukaryota; kingdom Metazoa; phylum Cnidaria; class Hydrozoa; order Anthoathecata; family Bythotiaridae; genus Bythotiara; species Bythotiara depressa. Next base: position 3,409 of record JANTOQ011010880.1, on the reverse strand, counting down.
GTTTGGTTCAAAATTATAACACTTGTTTCGTGTGTTAAGTTTTGGTTCAGAATTAAATCAATTATTTCATGTATACATACTGTGTAATGATTTCTTTCTAATTTTAAGTCGAAAGGTTCGTGTAATTCTTGTGGAGTGATTCTTTTTCTGATGTTTCCATGTTTCAACAAAAAAATTAAACTAACAAAACCCAGACCATTGTAAAAACATGTAACGTGTTTTTACTTACATTACTCCTTTTAAGTAAATAATAAAAGCCAATCTGTAGATATGCCACTTCATTCCAAGACTAATAAATTTCCAAGCTGAAAAGCAGCATATTATATCAATTATAATACAATTATATATTTTAACTTCCAAAACAATGCAAATGGGTGGTACTTCTACTTACCTGTATCTTTATAACCTAAGATTATTGTTGTTGTTGTTGTTGTTATTGTTGATGTTGTGCATTTAATGTGTTTCTTGATCTCATGGGGCCTTTCCATAAGGAAAGATATTTGGAACCATGATTAAAATTAAGGATCTGGATGCCCTTCCTAATGGCCATCTAAGAAGAGCTAATAGTCAGTAAAATAAACCCAGAAACAAACAAAAAGTAAGAACATATTTTATATTTTAAAACAAATAAGAACATAATAAACAAAATAACAATATGCAAACCATAGCTGAACCTTAGACTTTGAATTTTGTTGTTGTTTTACATTATTTCTGATCATAAACAAACAAGAAGTCAGTAAATGGATGAAATCTAGTAATATTTATTTTCTAGTACATAATAATTATAAGTAACAATATGTACAGATAGCACATGAGTAATGATCATATTATACAAATACAAACTTATTTTTGATTTGCAACAAGAATTGATGAGGATTTTAAATTTGAAAAAGGACACAAAGAGATCAAAGATGTGGGCACAAAAATTATAAAAATGGGCCTAGAAAGACCTTTTATTCTAAGTTACCAGTAAGCTATCATGATTTTTGTGTTAAGTAATACAAACTTAATCTTTTATTTCTTTTGTAGGTGTTAAAGTTGGATAGTTTGTCAGTTTATTGGAACACTAATGTCACTTTTTTGTTGACAGGAACAAGTAACTGGATGGTATTGTCACTTTTTTGTTACCATATCACATTGTGGTTTCTTTTTTCACAGTAATGATACTTACATTATTTGTGACTGTCTATAGGAAAACCTGCCTTCTTGAAATCCTGGAAATAAATTATGCGATTGTGTATTCGCGCATAGTTTTTAAAGCTTGGAAAACCATGAAAATGTAAAATATATATGTAACTTTGAAATACACGAATTTAAAACCACGAACCACGATTGTGTATTTACAAACAAAAAGTAATCAATCGGCATTGTTAAAATTTAATTATTTAAATTAGCTATATACTGAGCTATGGTTTTTACTGTTGATCTTGCATGTTGTCATAAAACTGTCTTGAAGTAAAACATCAAGTTTTCGAGTATTCAACTTTTGCATTGTGGTATTTCTTATGTGGAAATTCTGTTTAAGATTCCCAGAAGAAATAGATCACAGACATTGTTTCTAAATGTTTTTCAGTCGTGCTGGCGATGTAATGATTCCTTGCACATACAAAATTCGATGATATGCAACTTTTTTCTACTACAAAAGATGTAAAACCTGGTTTCTATATATTATACTCAAAGGTTTACCATAAGGAAAATCACAATGCAACAAATCACAAAAACGATCAAGAATGCTTTTTCACGGCCGATTTTCTGATTTTCTAGCCTTACATAGCAATCATGAATGCTTTTACAGGGCCGATATTCTGATTTTCCAGCCTTAGAAAACAATCATGAATGCTTTTTCATGGCCAAGTTTCCAATTTTCTAGCCTTAGAAAATGATCGGGAATGCTTTTTCAAAGCTGATATTCTGATATTCTAGCCTTAGATAACCCTTGTGGATGCTTTTTCACGGTCGATTTTCTGATTTTGAAGCCTTAGAAAAGGATCATGAATACTTTTTCATGGCCAAGTTTCTGATTTTCTAGCCTTAGAAAACCCTTGTGGATGCTTTTTCACAGCCGATTTCCCGATTTTCTAGCCTTGGAAAACCCTTGTGGCTTTTTCAGGGCCGATTTCCCGATTTTCTAGCCTTAGAAAACCCTCATGGATGCTTTTTCATGGCCGATTTTCTGATTTTGCAGCCTTAGAAAACGATCATGACTGCTTTTTCACGGCCAATATTCCAATTTTCCTGCCTTAAAAAATGATCATGTGTGTTTTATTGTAAGAAATGTTCCTTTGTTGCACGTAAAATCTTATTAAAACCATGTTTTCATGTAATAAAATTCCATTTGTGTATGAAAAATCCGTCTTTTTAACGTAAGTAAATTTCCTTCAATATTACTTTTAATGTAAGATAACACAGTGAAATTATAGACATTTAGATTTCTGTGTGGATGAGATTTAAAAATAATAAAGTATTTGACCTTTAAAAAACGTAGTGTGTTCCATGTGTTAACACTGCTAACACATGTCATTTTAATTAAATGGAGTATGTGGAAACCAGTCCAAGTTTAAAAAAAGACAATTTAGAACAGGTTGTTTATTTCAGTTTGTCTAACTCAGCAGATGTTTTACCTGTTTCTTAAACAGCTTCATAATTTCCAAACATATCGGGGTATATATTTTTGTAGTAATTAAATAATAAAATCGAATTACACACTCGATATCCATGAACAGTGGCACTTAATTTTCTGTTTATATTTTTGATAAAGTAGCATGAAATATTAAGCCAGGAAGAGCTCATTAGCAGCCATAAAATCCCACTCTCCATAGTTTTTTAACAGCTAGAGAATGGTAGCAGCGGCTGTGATAACTGACACACAGCAGCTTTTTAAAGCTAGAAAATGTAAGACATAAAGAAAGGTTTATTTTCTTGTTGAACATAAACAAAATCTACTAGATTACCCCCATTTTCTTGAAAAGCTATTCAGGTAGTCATCAATACAAACTACCTGCAGGATGTGCATGTAAAGTATAATTCATATCAGACAGATTGAATAGAAGAATGAAAGTTGAGTTTAAATTTTGCACATGCAAGAAGTTGTTACATTACCAGACTTAAAACCATTTCTATTTAGTAATTTCTATAAACGCTAAACCTATTTCTTCTGGGAATTTTATAAATCAAGAAATTTGATAATTCAAGAAAATAGACTCTTTAATTGCTAAAGGGGAATTAACGTTTGGGAATTTTTTTTTAGAAATTTTATAAAAACCGATACTAGTTATTGTTATAATGCTATGAAAATAAAAACAAGCATGTAAAAACTCTTAGTTGGCTTTTTATAAAGATTCTACAATTTCTTAATAATTGCTCGAGATGTGATGTCACAGACGCCCTACTACACATTCAGAATAATAAT
>JANTOQ011009769.1:0-17554 GCA_027564595.1 Bythotiara depressa | reverse complement strand
TTACTTACTTACTTACTTACTATGGTATCATGTCTTACATATGTTTCACTAACCTTCACTAATCTCAGTTTGGTGTTTTATATTTTATTATTTTATACTCATACATATGCTTAAATAGCAAAAGCAACATTAGTCAAAAATAGGGTGGGATGAGAAATTATTTAATAAAAATATGTGAAATTATTTCCATGTCCTATTGTTCATCATTATAATACAATTTTGAAACCATTTTTGTTGATTATAAATATTTATTTCTCATTTAGTATGAATTTAAAGGTTACACCATTGATCACTACTGATTTCCTATTAATGTTTTAGTACTTTCTGTTCATTACAATATATCTGATAGAAAATGAAAATCATCAGTGTAATGTTGATTTCTGTCATTAGATGGTATCAAATCATTGTAATGGAAGACAGAACAACCAACCACAATCCAGTATTATCTAACCTCAAGGGATTTGATACAAACAATCCAGGTATCCCTTACATTGCAGCTGAGTTTTCATCGATACATCAATTGCTACCATTGTTCATTGTTGGTGATGGAAAGAAATACAGCCGGGATGATAATAGAGTGAAAAGAGATGTAATTTCTGGTGATGTGAACATTCAGTATACAAATGCTATATTGAAGCAGCACACTGCTTATTCTATACTTCAAAGAGCATACATAGACCAGGTAAGAGCTATTTGCTTTCAATGGCAATGATCTTGCCACCCTAGAAATGTGTTGTGAAAAGATTGAGACAATCAAATGTAGAGAGAGGTAACTGCAACAATACATATGTCATTAATTTGGAACAATTATTTAATCTTTAGTACATAATCCTTTGCCATAACAATGATTGTATTGAAATACTCCCAACATGATTAATGATTACTTTTTCATACATGGTTAGCAGTATATGAGGATATTTGAGTTTCTGTTTTGTTTGACCATGTTTTGCATTGCTTTTTTCATTCTATACATACTTTTTCTATTATGTATTCTAGGATACTTACTACTCCACACCTTGGGTGTCATCGATAAAGACTGCAGGTAAATGAATCTTTAATGTACCTTCAAATCTCCTCTTGTTGTATGTTGCATGAATTTATAAAATATCTTAAGTATTTTTACTAGGCATTCAATTTGTAACAATTTTCCTAAGCTGATATTGTACATTAAAGAAGATATGTCTACGATGTTCTACATTTCTGCAAGCAATAGTATGAGTTCTTTTTGTTGACCTATGTAGGAAATATTCTAGGAAGGAAGAGACCATATTATATATACCATTCACAGAAAAACAGTTTTATACCATTCAAAAAACAAACACACAGCATTATACCATCCAACAAAGGCACAGTATTATAGCTTATTAACTGACTATTATAAACTCGGGGCAGTATGGAAATCGTTGCCTATTTATTGGTTCCCACAATCTTCGTAGGGATTTGTATTTCACGATACAGGCCCTGATTATGGAAGACATTATGAGTAACTATTGAATTATGGAAAACACCAAAGTAAAACGAACTATAATCTTTTATCTAGTGTCAAGGAAATTTTTGACTGGTAAATACCTACAATATGTTATACAGTCAGCAGCAAATAAAAAGATGACTCACAATTCTTTCTACTCAAAATGAAAAGCTTCCATCTTAAAGTGATTAGTTGTCACAGCTAAAATATGAAACAAAATAGTATCCCAGTTTTGTGACAACAAAAAATATTTGTTATGGAGATATTAACAGATGATAACTGCAATTGCCATGCAGCTAAGATTTTTTGTGTTATTACAAGAACCAAAGTTTTAAAACTTTCTACAGAACAACATTCATTTGTTTATCATTTGTTTTAAGAATGTTTGTATGGTATTCATGGTTAGTTTTTGAATGTGTTTTATTTTTGAATGAGTGTGTATTTTTTTATTTTGCTCTTCTCCATTGTCCATAAAAGTTAAGAATTTAAAAGGCAGGTGCATTTAATCCAATGCATAAACTAACAGTATTATATTATACCGTTCAAGGAAGAAACAGTATTATACCATTCAAAGAAGTAAGAAACCGTATTATACCATTCACAGAAGAAACACACAATATTGTACCACTCAAAGAAGAAGCACATATTATTGCACCATTCAAAGAAGGAACCCACAGTATTATACCATTCAAAGAAGAAATACACAGTATTATACCGATCAAAGAAGAAATACACAGTACTATACCATTCAAAGAAGAAATGCACAGTATTATACCATTCAAAGAAGAAATACACAGTATTATACCATTCAAAGAAGGAACACACAGTATTATACAATTTTACCTGGCAGCCATTTTGTGAGAGGGAAGTATAGAAAAAAAGCAATGCTGATTGAGAGTTTTTCCCTGTGCATTGAAAATCCATGAAGAGTCAATTCTAACTTTCATTTTTGAACATGTGACAGGCATCATGTGATTTCTACAGTCAGTGCAAATCAAAAGTCAAAAGTGTTGAAAACCATTAATGCCAATTGAATGAGCATCAAACATGGAGTAAAGAATGCAAAAACATTCAGGCTTGTACTCTTTTACTTTTTGAGATATCACACATGTAAATCTATTTATGATGTCATTAGAAGCTTAAGAATTATCAACCAGATTGTTCATTTTACCATTAACTATCAAGCTCCAGAGGACTTAACCCACACCACTTATAAGTTAAAAGGAACTTAACAAGAAAGAAGAATAGTAATTTAAACACCTGTGTGTAAAAATACCACAATTTATGTCAAAACATCTCGAAATCACTATCAGATTCTACTTCCCTCTCAGATGATGAATTCAACCATGCCCATGCCCATGTGCCATCTTCTTCAGGTTCACTATTTCACTATTTCATCTTCACTATCATAAACTACATTTGCACCTTCAACAATAGGAGATCTGATTGACCTTCTAGCTGCTACGTGCCGGAGGGTGAATCATTTCATTGTCAGATTCTAATCTTATATGAAAAGAACTTTTTGGAAATTAATTATCTTTCACAATTTTCTATAACAATAAGGGACCAAACCTGAGAAAGGTTTTTGGTGCAAACAGTTTGCTGCTTTTAGACAGATGAATTTGATATATATGATATATCTGTGTCAGTTGCCTGTACAACTACAGGACTTGACAAAGTTGATACATGGAATATAATAACCCTGGTATCAGCTTCATGATGTTTACAGTTTTCTAGCTTTGCACCCGAAGTAGAGCTTATTTTCCGAGACTCATCACCTTCATTTTTGACAAGAGGGTACAAAAATGATTTTTGTCCTCAATCAATTTTGTAGTCACTGACTAGAAATTTTATCAGCTCACTTTTATTTGCACCAGAACTTAGACATCTCACTTAAGTGATGAATCTAGCAAATAAGAATCTTTTTCTATCATCAAAATTAGGTAAAACAGGTCGTGAAACTTTCTTTGTAACCTTCTATGTTCTTCATCAATGATTACAGCATTGTCATCTATGATATTACAGAAATTGCGCTATCCCGTTGGATCTTTGGCCTGGAATACAACACCATTTGTGTAACGCATGGTCTGCACCCCCTTAATAGTTTGTTGGTTTCTATATGAGTTATCGATTGCTATCAAAGCCACTAGGACGTTGCAAGTGGTGCCTTCTACCCATTCTCTACTATGAAGTCTTACATCTTTGTATGATATTCTGTGTCCTAATTTATTTATCAATACAACTGCTTCTTTAATACATGTTATTCTGTTAACAACTAGACTCAAAGCTATTATTTTTACAGATTGGTTTTTTTACTATACTTTCACGGTGACTACAGATGGCCCGGACTTCAGCTTCATTTTACTTGAAAGTTTCATGTTTTTGGTTGCTTGTAGGATTTATAGACCACACTATGGTGTTATACATGCAAGGTAAAGGACCATCACTATCCAAATATTCTAAAATAATTTTGAATGACGAAGTAGATCAACCTTGTTTTTCCTTTTTTCTTAGTTTCCTTTGTATCATCTTGTGAAGGATTTGCAATCATTGTCATCACGAATTCCCACACGTACTAGTGAAGTGACTGAATATGTGCAAGGGTGTACATTATTTTGATAACCATGTAGACTTCAATTATCATTATATTTCCAAATATTGACGCGTCTGTATTAGCTGGTTCGGTAAATAGTACTCAAAACTAATTTCCCTTGTGTTTTCTTTAGCCTTTTGCCTTTCCAGAGTTTCTTTAGTTTTCTCATTCTGTCGTGTGGACTTGATTGCACCACATAGACTTAGCAACAATTTTTATGATATAGAATATACACTACAAACATAGCTTGGCTTTCCTATCTAATCTATCTAATCTAAAAATCTAATCTGTTTGAGGCCTTTGCAAACCTTTTATTGTCAGTGCACTCCAGAAGAAAATCTAATAACTTCTGAACTGTTGTAGCATCTTCAGAATATTGAGAAAGTCTACCGTGGTTGTAAGGTTTTCACTGGTCTTAGTTTTCATGTTACAAATAAAACACTAGAAATGCTTTTGATATCAATAAATTTTACTTTAGAAACTTTTGGCATGCCAATTGCATGTATTTGAAAAGAAAAAGGAAGTTATAACATAAAAAACATTTCTTCAGCAGTAATCATATTTCACATTATAAACAATCCCATTCATTTTGATGATGTAATTAGTACTTTTATATGTGTGATATCTGGAAAAGTAAAATGGTTTTTTGTTTTTTTAATTGTGTTTTTTTTGTATGTTTTATTCTGTTTTTTATGCTCTCTTGATTGGTGTTAATAATTTTCACCACTTTTGACTTTTGAGTATCTGGTAACATTGTACAAATTGTTCTGTGACTTTAAACTTAATTATTGAATGTATTATTAACATACTCTATTGTTGAGTTCTGAATTTTGTTTGTTTTTGTTTTTGTTAGATTCAACAGGAAAACCATCTGCCACAGATGATGATGGTCCAAATATCACAGCAATTGTTGCTATCATTGTTGCAATTGTTGTGTTAGTTGGAATATTTTCAGCGGTGTTCATTGTCAGGTAAACAATCATTCTGTGTGTATAGCAATTTAGTGGATCATTAAGACTGTCAAGAATCTATTGACAGAGTTTCCTAAGATAGATCAATACCCAAAATAATGAAATTTCTACAAATTTGTGATATTTGTTCCAACATATCATATTATTCTCCATTATGTAAATATAAAGCTCACTACTCATTGAAGTGGGTTTGTGGGACCAATTATACTTGATTTATTCGTGTTATTTCCTGTGCTGATACATGAATTTTCAACTGCTTACATTTGGCAACTTAAATAACTGCAATTCCTTGAAATTTTAAACTTTACCCTTGAAATGTACTGTTTTCTGAGAAGTTATGTTCTTGTGTGATGTGTAAGGTTCTAAAGGTGTAACTGATGTAAGGTTGCATTTTTAGCAATGACACACATTTCAGACTGAAAATTTAATAGTGGTGCATCTAGATTAGATGGATGCAATTCTTTTAAAAAGGCTTCAACTTATTTAAAGTTGTTTTTCTTTTTCTTGTTTTCAAGAGGAATGCAGAAAAGTAATTGTTTTTATGGCAGTGTAGGTGGCACTTGCATGTCTCATTTTTGACATTATGAATGTATGGAGTTAAATTGTTTTTACTATTATTTCAAATAAGCGATTCCCAGGAGAATCATGCGAAGAACAGAATGTTATATTTAGAAAACGTAAAAGAAATGATAAACAACCACATCATCAACATAATTCATTTTTGGAAATGGGGGCATCAAATCCAGCTGCAGAGCTAGAAGACAGTAAGTTATACAGCTCTTTTTATTTCTTCACAGATCATTAAAAATCTGAAATTAAGTTTTCTTCATCAGCTCTCTGTAGAAAGTGTTGCATTTAATATCACTTCCATATCATAGATCATGAACATTTGTAACTATGATAATGTTTTATTCTCTTACGTTTAGATGAATCTGTCCTTGACTATCCCCCGCCATCTTCTTTAACCATTCATCCAAAGTACCCTCCAATACCAGTGCTGAAATTCCCTATTCACTGGCAAAGATTGAAGAAAGATAGTCATTATTCTCTCACTGAAGATTATAAGGTAAACATTGAGTGTTCTCTACAGAAATCATTCTTTTATGTGAGTGATTTATATATGCTAGCCAATACAAATTTAATTATATACTTTAATTCCTGTTTTTGACATTTGAAATTAAGTTGTGAGAAATATAATGCTGTTTCTGTTTTACTGGAAGTGCAGATTCTGAGGGAAAACAAACTTCTGACATATTTTAGATCATTAATGTATGTAGTTATGTAGACAAGGAGACAGTAGAAGGAAAGATTTTTTATAACAATACACAATTTTTTAATGACATGTTTTGACTTAACACTAAGACTTAACACCATTTATTATTAACTGTGTAACTTGTACCTCCACTATATTATATAACTTTAAGATTTGTGTTTTATTGATTTAATATTTTCGCAACACCTTCTGCTTGGAAGATGACTTAGTATTAAATAAAAACATGTCATTAAAAATTGTGTATTTTTTTTTTTTTAATTTTTATAAAGTTTGTGCTATTTTTCACATGCATATGCAAAACACTAAAACGTCTAAAAACATAACTGATATTGTAAATGCAAACATCAGATAAAAGATGAACAAATGGTTTAGATTTAATAACACAAAGTCTCTTAACTCCTGGAAAGGTTACATCTTGGTAAATACTGTTATCAAGTACAGAGTTGGTTTTTAACACAAAATGTCTTATATTGTGGGACAGTTATGTCTTGGTAAATGTTATTCTCGTGTATAGCGTTGTTTATTAACACAACATTTATTATGTTGTGGGACAGTTATATCTTGGTAAATGCTGTTGTCATGTACAGAGTTGTATATTAACACAAAGCTTCTTATGTTGTGGAACAGTTATGTCTTGGTAAATGCTGTTGTTAAGTAGAGTTGTTAAAATGCATACCTATTTGCTAATGGTAATTTAGAATATTATCACACTTCTTATTTTGATCTTCTATAATGATAATATGTTAGGAAAAAGTTGGAATACTCTGCAGTCCCACAATGTTGGATTGTGTGTTTACATATGTATATATCATGCTCTTGATTTAGGCTCTGAATTCAGGTCAACAGTTCCGTTGGAATGATGCTATCCAACCTGAAGTGAAACCCAAGAACAGATATGCTAATATTGTTGCTTGTATGTCATGGTTTTTTCTACTCATTTTAAATAATGTTATTTTTTATTGTTTATTCAGTTATTGACTTTCTTATAGAAAAGAAACTTATATTTTAATCAGTTATAACTCCTGGATGCTGTTCCTTCATATTTTCTAATTTGACTTATGTTAATGATGACATGATGTATACAACCCTGTTTTTATAGATGATCATTCAAGGGTAAAATTACAAAAAGCATCTCCAGGCGACAGTGACTACATAAATGCCTCTTTCATTCATGTAAGTAACAAACATTTAGCATTGTGTACACTGTGAATAGACACCAATGTGTGTAGCACATACACACTGCACTTTATTTGTGTATACACTGCACAAATAAAGTAAAGATGTGTTTTAATCAAATCAAAATTATGCTTATATTTTCTCTAACTTGTGCTGACATGGGCTATTGGACTGTCTTATAACAGGTATGAATTATCTTCCGGAATTAGAAAGCACTGCACAATGATGATTTAAAAAGTTATACTTTTATTTCATAATTGTTTTTTAGGGTTATGCAACACCTAATATGTATATCGCTTCTCAAGGTATATATTCTTGCTTGTAATAGACTACAGTATTTGTGTATTACTATATTTCCTAGCACCTGTAAAAATGGAAAGGTTTATAATTTAGAATGCAATGACAATAATAGCAGATGTTTAAAGTCTGCACATTTACTTGCCCCAAAATGATGAATTGGTGAAATGATTATATAAGTTGTCATTAGGGAATAAAATCCTTTCCCTTAGGGCCAAATATGTCAACACTGAATGACTTCTGGAGAATGATTTGGGAACAGGAGGTGCCTGTTATTGTCATGACAACTAATTTAATTGAAAGATCTAAGGTAAGCTATTTCCTAATGAAATGAGGATGTTTGGAAAGTTGTTTTGTTTTTGGATCTTAGCAAAAAATACCACATTTCTTCATAAAACATTACCTTTATGAAACAGCAGTAGTAAGCTAGTTTATGCTGTATACGAAAATATTATTTCACATAAAATCATTTCTGTTTGAAAACAGATATTTAGCAAACATGGTGAATAAGAGATAATAATAATAAGAACTGATTTTTTTTATAAAAAGTGTAAACATAGAGAATTGCAACAAATTTGATAAAAACAGAAGCAGAAGTGAAATACAATGGACATTTTCATAAAGTTAGCAATTTATTTTTCTGATAATATTTTGCCATTGATTATGGTTATTTTGGAATAAGGGTAACATTTCTTAATTGCACCCTGAGCAATATGTGAGCAATACTAGCCTGCATCTGGTACCAGAATGTTTGATGATTTAGAAGTTACCTTATCACTCACAGATACATTCTCTGATTTTGTTGTCAGAAGGCTTACCATGTATAGATGTTATTTGATTCCAAGTTGTTGTAGTGTGAGTGACATTTTTTAGAAAAAATGTGAGCAATACTAGCCTACATCTGGTACAAAAATGTTTGGTGATTTAGAAGTTACTTTATCACTCACATATACATTCTCTGATTTTGTTGTCAGAAGGTTTACCATGTTTAGATGTTATTTTATTCCAAGTTGTAGTGTTAGTGACATTTTTTAGAAAAAATGTGAGCAATACTGGCCTACATCTGGTACAAAAATATTTGGTGATTTAGAAGTTACCTTATCACTCACAGATACATTCTCTGATTTTGTTGTCAGAAGGCTTACAGTGAAAAAGGTATGTATTCATTCTGTCATAGCAAGCCATTTGATGTGTGAATATGTCAGCATTTGTGAGTACTCCACAAAATGTCAACACTGAAACAGAGTAGTTGAGAAATAGCCAAAAAGTAGTTCTCTGTATTTATGTTGTAAATACAATGTGTATTATTGATAATCAATTAATATTTATTAGAATGGTTTCTTTACACATTTGTATAATTAGCATTAACTCAAATAAATCATATGACAGGGTTGCCACAGAACCTGGAAAACCTGGAAAAACCTTGTTTTTAAAGAAAACTCAGGGAGAACCTGGAAAACTCAGGGAATTTCTGAAAGGATTTAACGTACTCAGGTAAAACTCATGGAATTTTTTTATTTTAGGTGTAAAGATTTTATGCTAGTTATTAGTAGCAATTTCTTTATTTTTAGAGATGTTAGAAGTAGGAAGAAACTTTAGTAATGTACAAAATGTTAATGTATTACACAACATTCAAGTTTAATGTTAATATTTATGCATATGTCATATTGTAGTTTGCTCATAAAATAGGCTTTTGCTTAAAAATCAGGGAAACCCCAGGAAAAAATGTCTCTCGAACTCAGGGAAAAACTTGAACAACTCAGGGAAAGCCCAGGGGAAAAGGTTCTGTGGCAACCATGTATGATAGTTAGGTTTTATGTCTCTGACACACCTACCATTGCACTGTTTTTACTTGTTTTTATTTCATCGATGATTTATGTGTAAAGTCTCCTTAATTTAATGTTCTTGGTGCCTCTATACATTAATTTGATGTTGTTGGTACCCCACTATAAGTTAATTTGATATTGTTGGTAGCACTATAAGTTAATTTGATGTTGTTAGTATGTCCCTATAAATTAAAATATTTGCTCTTCCTGGTTGTTCATTATTACAAGTTGTCAATTCTTTTATTTTGCAGAAACTAAAATGTTCATGTTCATCCACAAAATGAACACATGCAGTATTCTAATGACATTCCTCCACAAACAATATTATAGATTGTTATTCAACTCGAATAATTTTTGTTAACATAACCTTACAGCTTAAACATGGTTTTAGAAAAGAAAAACAATTTGTTTGCTAAACTTGATATTCAGCATTTGAAGAGCCCTAACATTGTATTATTAAAAACTAATGTACTAATACATGACTGGCCTAGATGCTGAAAAAGGTGAACTCATAATCAATCTACTAATTATCTCTTCACACACTTCATGCATCATAAAGGTGAGGAACCTTAGTCTTAGTCTTAAATTAATATAGATTATGCATGCATGTTTATGTATATGTATGTGTTTGTACTGGTTGTGATACTTCTAGATAGAAAGTCCTTATTCAATGTATAAATTATACCATTATGATCTTGCTTCAAGACACAATTTGTATTCTAATAATATTATATATAAATTATGGAGACTTTAACTAAATTATTATACTTTTTCTTCTTTTCAATTAATACACCTTATGAAGATAACATTTCACTCACTAATGGAAATATGAATATGTTTTATTTTTCCATTCATATCCTTAACCACTGTTGATTAAATTAGAAATAAGATGTAGGTTTCTACAATGAAGGAAATTGTTCTGTAGAAACTTGTTACCAATGTAAAGAGTTCTTTTGTACAGTAGCTTAAATCAGTCATCAAGTATTTTTCTTTTAGATTGGGTGCAAAGAAAAACGGGATATTCTGCAATATCACTATTTAAGTTGGCCAGATCATGGTATACCAGAATTTCCTTCTGATATTGTTAACTTACGTTACAAAATGAGGAAGGTATTTCCAATTGAGCAAACCACCAAACCTGTCCTGGTGCACTGCAGGTACATGCATACTGTTAGATTGTTTGTGAATTTATTCCACTCTGGTGTTCATTATTGAACATATTTAAAAGATGATTAAAAGGCAATGGTATGCACAACAATGTTTTGAAATATTAGATTGAACAGAACCAACCAAAAATACCAAATTAAAAATAATCCACAGAAAACCATTTAAATTGGGTAATTGTTAAGCTAACATCCATCTTGGTTCAATTTTTAACTGTTGCCTCAATATCTGTATCTAATCAATAATTGTACATGTATATAATATTCTGGCTGGTAAAGGTGACATAAACAAAAAGGCCTGGAAATGCTGCATATGAATACACCGGAGGTAGTTTTAGATTATATCACTGTTTCTTCTGTCAACTCTGGTAACATTCACCTAAATGCCATCAGAACATCTACTACATAAAAAGGGCCCTTGACTTTCTTAATAGTCTTCGTGTGGTTTCAAGAAGGTTGTGCTTTATTGAAAACTATGGAACAAAACCATTTTATGTAAAAAATATCTAAAACTACTATATTGTTCCAGAGAAACAAGTCATTTTGTCACAAATTTTCCATGAGCTCAAACTTTCCGTAGCAATATCAAAACTCCTTGAAATTTGGTACATAGTTCCCTGCAGCTAAACTTGTGTGTCTAGAATTTTCAAACTTTTCTCTTGTCCCTGATAAATTTAACAATATCCAAAAAACCTGGTTTCTGAAAGCTGATAGAAACCAAAGTTATCAGGAACTATATAAAAGTTCAAAAATTCCAGTGACACAATTTTAGCCATTATTATGGATAATCCACGGGTTTTTGTAAAACCACCGACCACTGACCCACCCACCGGCTGCTAACACTGACCCACCAACCACCAACCCGATATATATTTTATTGACCCTGGACCCGGGAACCCTAACCCGGAACCTGGAACCCGGGAGACTGATTTTGATGGGAACTTATGTAAGAAATACCAAAAAAAATTCTGCTCTCACTCGTATATATTTTTTATTAGTTTTAAACATAATTAAGCCTTAAGACAAAGTCACGTTGAATTCTGCTTAACTCCTTGCTTCAGATATTATTCTGCTCTCCCAAGTAGATACTTTTTAAATTTTCATCATAATTACAAGTGAATGAAGTACTCCATAAGGAATTTAGTACATACTATCTTTACACATAATAACGTTGAATAGTTTATGGTCTCTTGCTTCAGATATCGATATGCTCTCCCCATAGAGTATTTTCTTACTTTTCACCATAATTAACAAAAGTGTTTAAGACTAGATCTGGCATTTCGTGAGTCCTTACCGTAGTCATTTTTCTGTCTTACTCCTTAGAAACGTTTATTTGATTAATGTACCGGTGGTCATAGGAACTTGATCCATTGACAAAATGTTAAGATAAAAAAGGTTTAATAAACTGGTTTTACAGAATTACTGAAAAATATTGAAGCTCTCCACCTCAGAATTATTCTGCTCTCCATTGTAGATTAAACTTTAGTTTTAGTTTTACCTTGTGTGGAACAGCTTAAATGTCTTTTACATATTTGTGTTGCAGATGCTAAAATACCTTTTAAAATCATTTAAAATTTCTCCCAAATTGTGTGTGTTCTGCTTTCAACTCATTAAACTTTCGATTGGTGTCTTCATATCGTTAAACTTCAAAATGTGTCCATTTAGTATAGGGCTTTTGTGACTTGTCAAATTAAATGACAAAAATATAGGTATTAATTCGGAATTAAGCTGAAAATATTAATATTTTTTTATTTGTTAAATGTGTGCCAAATTTTGTTGTCATTGCTGCTATAGATCTCACATTATAACCTATAATTAGAAACCACCCATCATATTATATACCACATTATATTAAATCTTATGAAACAAATATTTCGATAACCTTTAGCGGAGATATGACACTAACAACATTAAAAGTGTTCTGAACATTTAAAAAATTGATATTTTTGCTTAGGTCAGCAGTTTTCTTAATTGCGACATTTTTCAACTATTTTGGTAAGTTTAGAGGCACAATTGGGGCACAGTATAGACTTACTTGTTACATAGAACCGATAATATTATCTTGCAGAAACAGAAAATGAATGAAAAAGCTGATCTAAAAGTGTTCATATTGTTAACACTGTTATATTTTAAAGTACTACTAATGCTATGTTTCTTTTTGTATTTATTTACTCCATATGTCACTCATTATAATTACCTTAAGCCGACTTTTTATTGTGTTAGCTAATATCAGTGATTTTAACGAATCTTTGTGAATCGCTAAGTTTAGCTGGTGCAAAAAATAAAAATTTCGCCATTTTTTAAATTTTTCGGTCATGGGGTGGGAAAAAAGACATTCATATAAGATTATATTTAAGCACAAGTAACAGAATGTTGTTTAGAATGTTATTGACCTTACAAATCCCTTGACACTACAACCTGTAATACAACATAGGAAGGGAAAGTCCTATACCCGTTTTACTGGTAAAATGATATCCCAAATTGGAAAATATACGACGGAAAATGGCAACAAAAATGCTAGAAAATACTTTGCAAAGGATTTTCGCTGAGTTAAAAGAGAGCACAATTAGGAATTTCAAAAAAACAAACTGGTTGAAGTATACATAAAATGGGGGGGAATAATGAGATTTTTCAGACTGGCTAATTTTGACTAATTTCACTAAATTAAAATACACACCAAATCTGTCAAACATAGAATCGCTAAATTTAACTAACGCAAAAAAAGTCAACCTAAGGTATATGTTCACCTTCACGACGCCTCTTATCAACTACCTTTCTTCGCTCACGTGTTGCACTTTTATATAATCACCCAATGTTCCTGTTCACACTACCACATATACAAGCGAATAGTCATTTCGGAAATGTTTGCAAATATTTGCTCACATCAGCATCATGGTCACGTGATAGATACACAATATGATGCTTTTTGAAAAGTCTATGTTCACAGCTACAGCTATTACTGAGCAAAATTTCAGCTTTATAGTTCAATTCAAGTTAAGGTGATTTAATGTTTCCTCCACAGCCCATATTGAGGTTTCCAAATACCTCAGCCAAAACAGCAATAATACCAGACACACGCTTTTTTACAGTCCTACATATGCAAATACGTGTACATATTTCTTAGTTCGATAAACATGCGCATTATACCTGTGGTTGAAAATAAATGGTGCAGTAAATATTTGGAGTGCGTGGAATCCAAAATTGTCCCCATTTATTATTTATAGCCATCAGTAGTGTCTCTGAATAAAAGTAAGGTTAAAAATTAACTTAGAAGTAGATTTTACACTCGGTAAAATTTTAGAGTCAATGAGATGCTATATGATGGAGAAAAAAATAAAATTTGATGCAAGGAGCCAAAGAACTGTTCTCTGTATATAGTCAATTGGAGCCTCTGCAGAAGAGTAGAAACAATGCTTGAAATACCGGCCAATCAAGCACTGCTCTTCCCAATTTAGTTTGAGCATAATACATTGTAAACTGCACCTTGATTAATAGTTAATTAGTTAAAAAAGATTAAAAATCTAAAATATCATATTGAGAGCAGAAAAATTATGGGGTGGAGAGCTTCGATATTTTTTAGTGTTTCTGTAAAACCAGTTTATTGAAACTATTTTGTCTTAACTACTTGACAGAAGGCTCAAGTTCGTACGATCACAGAACATTATTCAAATAAAAGTAGAAAAGTAGAAAAGTGACTAATGCAAGGACTCATCGTACATTTTCTTTCTTTATAAAATCTGAAATGTTCTAAAGTAATATGGTTTCTACAGGTGAGAACTGAGCAAAATATGAAACAAGGGCCATACACTACTTAATGTCATTTGTCTAAAGATGGAACATACTAAATTCTGTATGGAATACATTTGGTCAAAAAGTAAGAAAGTCACTAAGAGGGAGAGCAGAGCAGATTAATATCTGAAGCAAGAAGCCATAAATTACTCAATGTTATCTGTAAAGATAGGTGGGTACCTAATTCCATATGGAGTACTTCATTCACTTGTAATTATGATGAAAATTAAGAAAAGTATCTATGTGGGAAAGCAGAATAATATCTGAAGCAAGGTGTCGTACAGAATTCAGCGTGACTGTCTAAAGATGATATATACTAAATTCCACATAGAGTAGTTTGTTCGTTGCTTAATTATGTTTAAACTAATAAAAATATCAACGAGGGAGAGCAGAAAAATTTTCTTACACATAAGCTCCTATCAAAATCAGTCTCCCGGTTCCGGGTTCCTGGGTACAGGGTCTATAAAATATATAACAGGTCGGTGGTCAGTGGGTCGGTGTTAGCAGTCAGTGGCTCGGTGGTTTTACAAAAACCCATAATCCACATGCCAAGTTTCAAAGCCTTTTGATTATGGTATGGAAAATGTTAGATTTTCAGATAAAACAATAGAGAACAATAGATTGAGAAAAATATTGCATACATTTTTATTGTTCCATATTTCTAATCAAATAATAACTGCCTTGAATCAACACGAGTCTTATTAAGAAAAAAGATTTTAGTGACCTTATTAGTATAAAATTCATCATAATATCTTTATTTATATCTTTTGCTTATTTTATGCTAAATATTTTTTCTCCATAGTGCTGGTGTTGGTCGAACTGGCACATTTATTTGCCTTGATAGCATGTTGCATCTAGCAAAGGTAGAAAACAAAGTAGATGTTTTCAATTTTGTAAACTTCATGAGAACAAGAAGAATTCACATGGTACAAACTGAGGTAATGTAACCAGATATATTCTAAATACTACATGGATCTACCTCCTGAATAAATTTATTGTCATATAGAAAATTTGTATAATTAAGTGTGGAATCTGGGGGTCTTATCAGCATTTACCAAATTTTGTTTCCCTTATATTTCCAATAATTAACCCCCTAGAAAAATCAAAACAGCAATTAAATTAGTAACGATTTAATTAATTCCAAGAAAGAGAATAAATAAATTTGTTAATTTACCCATTTCATTCATATGCTTGGTATTTGTACTTGTTAATTTTGATAACCTATGCCAGGTTTCAAACGTCAGAACTTTATATTTTCCTGTTTTCATGTTAATGATTAAACCATTTTGATAGGTAATTTACTTTCAATATTACAGAACTCCTTATTTCCATAATATATGATGGTATTGTTAGAATATTTTATTGCCTTAGACTTTGTAAAGTCTGTGAGATGTAGTATGTAAACATGATACTCACTGATTTGGGACTGAATCCTCAGGAGCAGCTTTCCTGTGATTCATGCTAACAAGAGCAGCTCATAGCTTGTTTATTTAAACATTTAACTTTGAACACCTCGTGGCAGATTATACAAGGTGCTTCTAAAATTAATGTTTTTATTAGTAACAAGAAGCGCTGCACGCTTGAAAGCTCCATGCGTGGTTGGCAAACGAAGTTACAGTTGTGCTCATAATATTGAGACAAAGCACCAAAATTACAAATTTAGTTTGCTATCAAGCGAAGTATATACAAGTTGTACACCTATTTGCACTGATCAAACTGCTTACTATTTACTTTAGACTTTGGTTAGATTTTTTGTTTCGTACTGTTTGTCCACGGTTGATCAAGAAGCACAGACTAGCTTGCCTTCTTTTTTATCCATATATGGGAATTGTGACATCACAGTTCAAGAAATTCAACGAAAGTTCTTTTTTTTTGTCTAGGTTTTTTACTAGACCATTCTCCTTTTTGGAGGTTTTCAGGAAATGGGATAAGTGCTAAGGAACTGCAAAATGCCGTGGTTGTAGCCTTCCAATTAAACCTATGCTATTTTTTATAAATATGAAAGTAACAAGTCAGAAAGGCTGACCATAGTATAATGACACAAGATACCAGAAATCCAAGTCTTCTTTACATATATACATAATGTATTTGAAAATGCTTAGAGGGTAGTTTACTATATATCTCGTATTATGTAATCTTGAACTTGGACAAGCGATCTAGGTACGCACTTCAAAAATATTGTGTTAGAGGTAGTTAGCTAGCTCCAAATGATCCAAAATTTGCCAGGAAGCTGTGAGTGACCATCTACTCACTATATAACAAGTATCTAGCAACCCTTATGGGGTAAACATAGCAAAATAAATCGAGATACATGGTGACAGTGTTTAGCTAGGTTTTACTTCAAAAACGCTATGTTGGAGGTACTTAGCTAACTCCAAATTATACAAAATTAACCAGGGAGCTAGGGGGAACATTCTATATGTGTTAGGGTCTTGTGGTATTTAAAAAGGGCATAGATAGCTCACCAAGGGGTAAAAAAATGGCGATACCACTAGCTATCTTTCTGTAGGTTAGCTAGCTCAAAATGATCCAAATCTATCCACAGAGCAAATTTTTCTTTTTAATGATAAACACATACCTCGAGTCTATCAATTTGAAAAAAAATGTAGGAAAGTATTAAGAAATAGAGAAGCATAACAATAATTGTTGTATTATCATCGTGATAGTATATATGGTGGTTATATTGTACTTTTAAGCAAAAGAAAACTATGACTTTTTAATTTAATTAATTTAATAACGATATATATATTATTTTTAAAAGCACTTATGAGGAGTCCAAAAACATGATAAATAAAGTGTTTCAAACTTAATTTTAACTCATTTTACTTCGTATCTAGCGTGCTAAAATTGCTGTGAGTTTAGTTTTCAATTTAATTATTCTGCGGCTTTAGCCGACAAAACTATAGTTTGGGCTCTGTACATGTGTTGTCGCCATTTTTCCCGAGTCCAGGCTATACACGCGAATCTATCTTTAAATATTCAGCCTAGTGAAAACGTG
>JANTOQ011007547.1:0-14174 GCA_027564595.1 Bythotiara depressa | reverse complement strand
TTTTTCAACATACAAGAAGGAATGACCCTGAGACACTGAATCACAACTATCTACACCACCACAAATATAAAACACTTAAAACACTTTATCAGGCTTTATTTATGTAGATATGGTTCAAATCAATAGATAAATAGACATGATTAAGAAGTAAATAGTTATAAAATAATTTTCTGGACAAACATGTATTGTTGCCGAAGCCCCATATGTGGAAACCAGGTGTTATTTCCATGGAGCAATCAAAATATCCATTTGCTTTAATTACTGGCATTGCTCAGCAAGTCAAAATGGCAGTATGTACTTCCTGTTAGAGTCGTGTTAGCTATACATAAAAACATTGTGATTTGTATAGAAACCAGGTAAATAATGTTTTTTTGGTAGTATGTACTAGCTTGGTTGTTTTAAAATTTGTTTGTTTGTATACAGTGTGTTTTATGTTTTTGTTTACTTAATTTTGTTTATGCAAAACTGGTATTCTTCTCTTTAGTAAGTTTGTTTTCATTTCCCATTGGTAGTAGTTAGTATGTATTGACATTAACAAAGACAGAAATACATAAATAAAACCTAATAAAGTTTTATTCCAATTTGTTTTGTGGGTGCAGTTTATTGTGGTTCAGTGTATTAGGGTAATATACTATGAACACAATAGCTCTCCTATCTTGGGCATATTCGTAAGGTTTTTAAAAGGTAAACAATGGTGGATTTTAGCTAAACAATGAGAGTTAGACTGGGAAAAAATTGAAAAAATTTCTTTATGGAGATAGCAGACTACTTGCTTTTTTGTTATGTTGTAGCTAGCATTGTTTCCAACATATTTTCACAAAAGTTATACTTACAGTTACTTGCTGAAATTTTTTTTCATGTTTTGACCTGCTCAGTGTCTCTTATAGTTAGCTAAACTTTACCTACTACTTTTTTAAACACACAACGATGGAATTCTATTGTTTCTGAGACTGAAAAGATGTATTCATTTTTGTAAGTTAAAATACACTTTTAAAATTGAAATAGCCTACTCAAGGAATAAATTTTACTCACTAAACAGATAATTTTGTTTCTATTCCCACTGTCTGCATATTTTCTATTATTAACTGGGAGAGTACCAATTTTGGGTTTCAGTAGATGTAGTTTATGACTAAATAATTCATATCCAATTATTTTGTGTGTGATTTGTATGGAGTTGATTAAAAAATAACCTGGAGGTATTGTCCATTTTGGCAATAACTTCATTAATAAATTTAATAATAAACTTTGTATTTACATGATTTTTGGAAGCAGTATGTAATGACTTACTTCTCGAAAAATTGCAGATTGGCATAGTTGTTAGATCCACCAGAATGCTGCATTTATTTCATAATATTGTTTATTATTATTATTATTATTATTATTATTGATTAATGTTCAAAATACTTAAAAATACTATTAATACACCCTGATAATATTTTCATTCCGGAATGAGTGAATTTTACGGAATAATTATTTATACATTCACAATCTTTTAGTGAGTACGTTTGTATAAATCAGATTTATGTGAACTTAATACAATGTTTTGTTAAGCTGAAAAAGAAACTTTACTGGTAAACTTACTGTAGAGGAATGTATGGATATGACAAAGATGCTTTGATTATATTCAGGAAATGCAGATTATATGTCCCCAGGGAAAAATACTTAGTATATATGTATATAATGAATCCAATAAAATCTTATTTTTTAAACAGATACCAAAATTTTATGTAAGCGAAAATGCTGTGATCCATTTCTAATGTGGTGACCTGACGTTATAGAAAAATGATTTTTCTTTAAATGGAAACATGTAAGTTATACATAGTGAAAATTTTACTTTTTTTGATTAAATTTAATTGGAAGACCTGAATATTTTATGTAAGAAAGATATATTTTTTACCCCCTTTTAAGAGAAAGTCAAAATGGTTCAGCAATTACAGGGATCGAAATAACAGCCGGACACCGGACACCGGACATTTCCGTCTCAATAGTTATTTTGTTCGACTGCTCAAGGTTGATTTTTTCAAAATGTCCAAACCTTATATCAATCTTACTGAAGGAAGGAAGTGTCCAAGAAGTCAATATTTTTATTACTGCCTTCAGTAAAAGAGTTATCATCAGCAGTAAAAGACTTATCATCATCAGTAAAAGATTACCATCATCAGTAAAAGACTTACCATCATCAGTAAAAGACTTACTTCCCATCAGTAAAAGACTTACTTACCATCATCAATATACTGAAATTAGATACAATCTCCAAGTCCTACAAATTTTGTATATTCTCCCTGAAAATGAGTTTTTCAACAACAAAAAATCTAATACTGCATAATCATTCATTTTTTTGTTTAGCCAGTAGGCATATGCCATTGTGATTTGGTAGACGTCAGTCAATACAGGCTGGATTACACCATTCTTGAAACTGTTGGGAAGTTTTCCATTTTTGTGTAAGGTTTAATTGTTACAAAGTAAAAATTAAACTTATGCAATTGTCAGTTATAAAACTGAAATTTGTATGATGACAACTTGTGGTAATTCTTTTAAGGATTCTTTTAAATTTTCTTCTCCAGGCCACAAAATTTGGCGGTAACTATCGTGTTATTACCGCATCATTACTGCAACGTTTAAATGGTGTGAATGATTTATCGTTATCCTTTAGATTTCATCTACAAAAGTTAGAAACTAAGTTTGAAAATTTTCTTATTTTCTGGTTCACCACGTGTTTTTAAAAATGTTTGAGTTTTACTCATACATGCTTTAAATACAATGTTTTCCCCATTTTACTTGTTATAATTGGAACCCCCCTTTCAAAATTCCCCTCAGAAAGGGGGGTTACTTAAAAAATGGGGGATGTCCGTCTGCCAATGTCAAAATTGTCAATCAATGAGAACATTATTTTAATATAGTTTTAAAAACTATAATTTGTTCGTTCCATTCATTATTATTATTATTTTTCTGCAAACACTGCATTTTTTGTCGCACAACATTCAAATATTTTAAATAATGTATTATTAGTAATATAAATATGTATACGTGCACAAAAAATGTGTTTTAGAACAGCAGGGCATGTACACAAAATATGTGTTTTAGAATAGCAGGGAAAGAAAATTTACATCGCTACCATTATTGGGCCATCATTACTGCTAAATGATATTTTGTTACGTCGGTACTGTCACGTAAATATAGGAGTAACGATGTATCGTTATCCTTGCAAAATCAAAATTTGTGGCCCGCGCTTCTTACTATTTTAATTTACTTGACATTTTTCTAAGTATTTAAAAATTTATGTACTTATGTACAATTATTCATAAAGAAAATATAATGACTGCCTGCCTTATTACACAAAATTAACTTCAATTATTAATAATAGCACCCCCAAATTAAAATTAAATTAATTGTGAAGCCATGGCTCAAAAACTTTTTTTTATGTTTTATTAACACATATTTGGAGTGTAGCATCTTGAAAAAATGCTTTTTTAAATGCAAACTGGAAATTTTCAAAACCAAGCTCTATTTGGATATTTTCTGTCTATAAAAACTAAACACACACTAAAAAAACGAGGTAATGGAGCATAATTATTAACAAACCATTAACTGTAAGATACCTAGTAATTATTCATTTTAATGATATTTTATCCAGGAAAGCTTCATCAACGAGCATCCTGTAATCAAAGTCGTGGTTGTATAGCTCCCATTTGAGCTACGGAAGTTTCAAATTGACTCTGCTATGAACTTTACTCAACTTGACAACTCCAAAGAGAAATCAGACCACATGTAGTATATGATATTATGTTATATTGTGCATTTCATAATATATTTTTATGTTACCTCTAGACTTCTGATGACATGTCAATAACACATGCTGCTGGATTTAACAGGTAAATTTAATTTAATTTCTATGGTGAGAAAATTAAATTCCTATATCTTGCTGCTACAAGGAATCAAAATATACACTAAAGAATGTAAACAGTGTTTGCCTTTAACACTATTATGTAAACATTGTTTGTCTTTAACACTATAATGTCCCTGGAAAGCCCCCCCCCCTCCCCCTCCCTCCCTCCCTTGATCTTGGGTTACTATTAGGAAATTTACAATAAGTGGGAAGTGTATTCAAGCATTATAGGAGAGTAAGCAAGTTATTTGTCAAAACAAAACATTACAATAATATCTTGCAGGGGCTAATACAGGACATATTCCATAGCAAAAAGCGCTATTAGGTGCTATTGGGCTAATACAGGACATATTCCATAGCAAAAAGCGCTATTGGGTGCCGAAATTCTCATTGTGTTGTTTTTTATTGTTCTTTACTTAGTTAAATTGCAATATACATACAAATACTGCCAAAATGTGGTGGATTTGCACTTCTAAGATGCCAAAGACACAAATAATGCCAGTGGTTTTTCCCCTGGATCCCACTGTGGGTGGCTAGCGCAGCCCAAATTCAAATCCTGTATTAACCCATCTTGGAAAACCTGGAATTCTTGGGGGAATGCTTGTTTTATAAAAACATCTTGGAAAACCTAGTAAAAATATTCCTTTTAGAACAAGAGATTTTGGAAATCCTGAAAAAATAATATTTAGCTGTTGTTTATTGTTTTTATTTGCTATTTATGTATTTTTTCTGCCACTTTAGCTTTGTATTGTATTTATGGCGAAAATTTACTTGATTGGAAAAATAATTACGGTTTTCAAGCAAAAAAAAACGTTGTCTTTTCCATGAAAATAAATGTGTTAAAACAAAAATCCAGACTTCTGTAATCACATAAGCAGAAGTTTATTAATTTCTGTAAGCATAAAGCAATCTGTGTAAAGTAACTTATCAATTGAAATATTAATTCTGAATTGGTTTTATGATGTCGCTTATAAGTAAACAATAACATTTAATCCTACAATATATAGTGTTCCTGGAAAAAAAATAATTGGTCATTTCCTGGTTATTTTGCTATTTCCAGGGGGTTAATTATTGGAAATATGATGTAAAATAAAATTACTAAAAGTTGATAAGACCCCCTGGTTCCTCATAAAATTAAAAAGATTTCCAATGGGAAGTTTGATATAACCAGGAGGTATGCTCATGCAATCACTACAAAGATTTCAGTAATGTTATAGTATTTATTAAGTGTGACTTATCAGTGAAGCAATGCATGTGCGTTTTTTAGTTTTATACAAGCATTACGCGGTCGTTAAATGCGTGGTTTCTAATGCTTCATGGATGTTTGCATTTAAACAACACTTGACTTTTTATTATTACCAAAAATGCTTCCTTCCTTCCTTTAAAAAATGTTAAGTGAAAACATTTTTGAAAAATTTGTTATAATTCCACTATTCTTTTCACTGCCAGTTCTATTTACAATCAAAATCCGCTTGTCTGTTACCAATAGTATTAATGACTTTCCATTGACATTTGTATTAACCGTAATAAGATAAAATTCCATGTTGCACATTAACGATCAATCCTTTTAATTGCTTTTTATTGTAATTTATTTTAAGATTAAAAAACCCCAATTATTTGGAAATTCTCCATCATTAAAGGAGCTTTTATAAGTTTTCTTATTGATCTGGTTTTAAGTTCAAAGACAACAAAAATAACAAGAAATTTAAACCTCTGAACCACAGATATTATTCTTTTCCTTTCCATTAAGAACCAAAGTAAGTAAGTTTCCTGGAAAAATTTACGCATGTTCTCACAAATCTCTGAAAATTTTATGAATTATGCAGTTACTATGGAATTAATTTGATATATATATATATGCATAAATTATGCATAAATTAATGTAGAATAATCTTTCGATCTTTTTAAAAGAATCATGACTTAGAAAAATAACCATTATTCATAAAGTAGTTACTCTTTGCACAAGAAAAGTAAACAAGCTATACATGTGATGAATTTTTCAACACAAAGCAAAGATAGGATTGTTATAATCAAGTGAGAAGACTTTTCTCTATCAGTTGTAATGTTTAATTTTCCCGAGAGCCAGCCAAGAATCTTGGTTACCTTGGAGATCGTGCTAGAGATATATTTTTAAGACTTTCTTTCTTGGCGATAAATAAATACATCTGTAAAAAGTAAAAATTCCAGTTTTCAATGGTGGTGCTGTTTTCCATGCAAATGTACAGAAATATTTGTAATTTTTGTGAGCATCAATTTAGTGTAGAAAAATATATGCGGTTCAGAGGCTTTTAACAGTTTTAACCCTATACATAGTGTCCTCAGAAACGAGTCATTGTTAAAAATTCTTTGCTATTTTGCTTTTGTAGGGGTTTAATTATGAATGTTAAATAAATTTGGTAAAAGATGATAAGAGACCCCCTGTTTTCTCTTAAAATTATAAAAGTATCCATTGTGGAGTTTGATGTAACCAGGAGGTATGCTTAAAATACAGCTCTTTTAAAAATTTAAAATTAGTTGCGTTGTTATCAGTGTCAGTTATCTTGAGTTGGACTGGAAGCGTAGAGGGAGATCCTTTCTGTTTCAACTTGTCGTATGAATTAACCCATGAGCTTATAAAATATTTATCTTGAAGCATGAACTTTTTCAGAAGCTTACTAATGAAGCATGAAACAACCTTTATCAGAAGCTTAGAAACACTCTCTTGAAGTATGAAACAACCTTTATCAGAAGCTTATAAATACTCTCTTGAAGCATGAAACAACGTTTATCAGAACCTTAGAAATATGCTCTTGAAGCATGTAACAACCTTTATCAGAAGCTTATAAAACTCTTGAAGCAAGAAATAAGACTCATATCTATAGATCAGTTATGTATCGATCATCAAAGAGACTAGCTGTTATAAACGACATAACCATATAAGGTGTTAAGAAGAGGCTGTTGTCATTGTCATTGATGTTTCAATCAATGAAGCATTTTAACAAGCTACTCATTTTTTCTGTAGCACCGACTGTTCATTCAATCATAGGCTTGAGATAGTATATAATATTTGTTTGAAGTGGTTAACAAATAAACTTATAAACAAACAAAATTTTGTTTAATATTTTTAGGCCAAAGACAATGGGGATGGTCATGACAGGTGTAAGTAATAACTAATTTTAATTAATCTGTTGTTAGCTAGCGCATCTAAAAATCATTTTCCAGTGCATAATTTTTTATTTTAAGAGTTTCAAGTTTGAGCCCGAAAACTTGCTATATAAAATGCAGAAACATCACTTGACTCATAGAGCCGAGTGATGAGCTTCCATTGCACATATGGATGCTTTAAATGCAGCCAGGCCTTTGCTCATGGTCCCTCCTGGAAAAAAGAGACAGGCCTATATGCCTTGAATTTCTCACCATGTAAAATATATATACCACTATTACTAACATTTAGTAAAAATATCAATATTTGTGTGTTACTTGTAAATAACATGTTTTGTTATTATTAATTAGTTTTCTGTCATATTTTCATTTATTTATATAATTAAAATCTTTCTATTTTAATTCTGATTTTCTAGTGTTCTGTGTTGTTTTTATTTGTTATCTTTATTTTAAAAATTCACTATTTTTTATCATTCCCACTTTTATGTAACAATTGATCTGAGACTAATGTGAATAAAGGGCATGGAAGAAGGAGAGAGAAATCTTAATAAGAAGATTGCTGATTTACATTAAGCTGAATGTTCAGTGCAGACAAAGATTTCCTTAAAATCTAGTTTTGATGCTTTCAAAAAGTTACACTGAAAAAGTAGAATTATTTTTTTATGGTCCACTGGTAAGACACCCTGGTTCTTCATAAGACTATAAAGGTTTCTAATAAGAAATTTCTAATAGACAGGGGGTATAACAATGAAAATGAAACTTACAGAAAATTCCACTAATGTGAATTCGTCTTTACTTCTCTCCCACCAAAACTGTTCATAGAACTTCAGTAAACAAAACTAACCTTTCAAGCAAAGAACTAGAGTGAGCAAGCTTTAGACATAATGTAACCCAGAGTCAACAAAAATTGCAAATCAGTTTTTAGTAAAATACGGATTTCATATTCAAATTCACTAAACATTACATAAATCTGAAAAGTTTTAGCATCAAAGTATAATTATTGCAGTTTACTACACTTGTTTAATGAAATTATTTTTTTCATGAAAACGAGGCTGTGACAACATGTACTTAAATTTAAGAAAGTGTTAAATGTGCATTATTTATTGAGGAGTTAGGTGACGAAAACAACTTAAAATTTCTGGAGTATTCAATGGTTTTTGGGCAATCAAGCAAACAATCAAGAAAAATGATGCTGTACAATGATATTAGATAGAAACTGTGGGCGCATTGTTAAATAAACATGATTACCTAATGTTTCTACACACACCCAATCTACAGTATCCATCAATAATTAATCAATAGTTTCTATACGTGTGCGGAATTCCTTAATTTATGGGTTTAATTAGATTATTAAGTGGGATTGGCAAGCTGAATGAACAGTTGTTCTTGATTACTGATAATATTGAGTTAGTGATGTTAATTAGATTATAACCTTTCATAAGCTAATTAATTTAAAGTTTAAGTGTTGCATGCTTTTTTAGATCGGTAAGGTTTGGATTCAATTGGTTATTATTTTGAACATTTAGCCTCTGAGATACATAGCTATTTGTTAATATACCATTTCAGGATCTTAGAAAAACAAGAGATATAATTAATTACCTCTCTCCATCTTAGAAGTTGCAAAACTTCTGGAGGTAAACCAAAGTATTTATGAAAAAGTGAAAAAATATTTTTATTAAGCCAATCTTTACTTTTAGAAACATTTTGATACTTGAATGTAGGAAATGGTATCTTGAACAAATCTTTCAACAAAACTGAAAGGTTTCTTTTGAAGAAAGTAAAGAAATAAAATATTTTCACTTTTTTTCAAAGTTTATCTTCCATTTTCTAAAAACATCTACAAGAGGGTGTGGATCTAACAATTTGAAACCATCTACAAAAGCGAGAACCACCCCCTAAATATTGAGTTATACTTATCCTATAACATTGCACTTCACATGTGACAATCTATCTAAGAACGACACATTTCTAATAATTTTATAATTCCCAAAAGGTCCAAAACAATGATATCTATAATTCACAAACGTCCAAAACTACAATTGCTTTATGAAATCTTAGCTGGTTTAATTTCGTTAGATCCACTGTATGACAAAATGAAAACATGCGCGCATGTGTCATTTCTGAGATCATGAAATGTTGTATTGTAGTTTTTATATATTTATTCATCTTACTTTTTAATGCTTGATTGGATGCCATAAATTCATAGCTATGTTTTTACAACTTTTGTTGTTTTTGTCCTATTTTTTTAAATATTTATTTAATGTGAAGCATTATATTATTTTATTCTACATCTAATTTTTATTGATTATTTATATTTATTACAAAATTATAAACAAATAATTAATAGACATTTTAATAACGATGTGGCGACAACTCTTTATACCTTCTTCCTACTCTGAACCTCTTACTGGAGATGTTGGTAGTTTTATGAAGATCCAGGGTGTCTCATCAGCTTTTACTTTATATAATTTTAAACGAGCGTTTAAGTTTATAATAAGGATTTGTATAGAACTTCTGGGATATTAAGAAGTCATCAATAATAAATAAACCAATAATAAATAATGAGTACTTGAAAACACATAAATTAAAACAAGCCTACAGAAATAAAACATAAGTACTTGAGAATGCATAAATTAAAACATGCATAATACATAATTATTATATAATAGAAAATAAGGGGGTTATATAATGTTTTTAAACTCCTATTCAATAGTAACAGGAAATTGGGGATGTGTACTCTTTTATCAGAAGCTCATAATGTAGCCTTGAAGAATTCACCAAAATCTAAGAGAATCAACCCTCTAATACATAGTGTCCCTGGAAAGGAATCAAATCATTGGTCATTTCTTTGCTATTTTGCTTTTTCCAGGGGGTTAATTTTTCAAAATATAATGTAAAATATATCTGGTAGAAGATGATCAGACAACCTGGTCCCTCATAAAACCATATAAAGTTTTCTAATGGGTTGTTTATATGCTTATGCATTAAGGGGATAATTTGCTTTTTTATAATATTATCTCACTAAGAATGTGTACTCTTTATCCTTGGAAACACACATTTACTGATTACATGTTACACCCAGGGGTTAGCATATCTGATATGCAAGCATTTCCAAAATCCACTAATAAATATATAAATATATAAATAAGTAAAGTTAACATGAAATTTATCCTCTTATCAGGAGCTCATAATGTAGCCGGAGACATCACAACACAGAGAAGTAATTACCCCCCTTCCTGGGAATCTGATAACTAATACTTTTTATCCCCCCTGGAAACAATTCTAATTACACACAATACAGCTTCAGTCTCCTCTTTAGTCTCTGATAATAATACCCTGTGGATGGGGATCAGCAAACTTGTTAATGGCAAATCAAAGTGTAATATAGCCATAAAAAATATTATTGAAAAATAATTCACAGAGCTATATCAGATTACTGGCAATTAATGAAAAGAATGAAAAAAGGTCAAAGTGTGATAATCTCTTTTTATTTTTGTGTCAGTTGTTACCAGCCTGGTTTTCATCTACTAGCATGGAAGTTATGTAGTATCTCTAGTAGGTTTCTCTTTCTTTCTCAATAATACCTGTCAAGTTGGTTTACCTCTGGATTATTTTATTGTTTCCCTCAAGTTCAATATATATATATATATATATTATATTAAAATATAATATATATATTATATGAATTATGAAAATTTATTATTTTTAGTTTATTTTACTTAATATGTTTCATGTGCTGTGTTTTATCCGTTTGGTTCTGTTCCTATTGTAGGCCAAAAGTGTATCCAGATTCCAGGCACTGTCCCTCTGAATTTCCTAATGAAACTGACCTTTTTCTTGACATTTGATGTTATAAGGTTATAAACTAAGACTGTAAAGCGCCCTGTTATGGTTCCACTGGACTAGACCCTGAATTTCAAGAATACACCCTGTTGATGGAAAACTCTTGAATCAACCCCCTGTTTACTGCTCATGTCTTATGAGCATGTATTCATATTTGGTCATGTTACCAGGGGGTAAATAAATCTTTCTGATACAAAGAATTGTAATAAATGAGTAACTTTTGGGCAATGTTAGACGATCAATAAATCAATAAAAAAAGTACTTGACTATTATTATTAAGCAACTTTCAGTTTTGTTTGTCCACCCTTTAGTGTATAGTGTCCCCTGAAAGGAATAAAATCATTGGACATTTCTTTGCTATTTTGCTTTTTCCAGGGGGTTAATTATTGGAAATATAATGTTAAACACATTTGGTAAAAGCTGATAAGACGCCCTGGTTCATCATAAAATTATAAAGGTTTCCAATGGGAGGTTTAATATAACCAGGAGGTATGCTTATGTATTGAAGGGTTTGATTGTGGATTATTTGTGTAGGCTTCACCTCTATGTACATGTTTCTGACAAACTTAATTAACTAATAACTTAAGCTAACCACAACATCTCTTTTGTAAAAAGCAAAAGAGCTAGGTATTTAAAATAAATATTAGGTAGAAACCAGATTGAACTATAGAATTTTGTACAATGCTTTTCCAGTGTGAAGTGGTAGCTTTATGTATATACATATGTAAATATAATCAACTCTTTATTTCCACTCCATTGAGCTTGGTGTAGTATTCATGTAGAAAGAGTTACATAGCCTTTATACAGATTAAAAACATTTGTGGAATGCTGCTTAACTAGGCTTTGTTGAAATTAGTTATTATACCTTTCATTCATGAGGAGAGATATTGTTATGCACTGCTGCTAATCCTGTCAAAATGTAGTTCAAGTAATTTCTTTGGGTGTTATAGAAAACTTGATGTTATGCTTACCATTTGATTTAAAGGTATACACTAGCTTTTGTTTTGTTTATAGGTATATACCTGCTGATTTTTATTTGTTGTTAAATAACCTAGTTTATAGTAAAACATTTACCTGAGTGGTAATAGGGAGTTGTTATTTTTTTTAAATACATTCTTTATATTCATGTTACTTTTCCTTATAGTGCCATAAAATTTATCCTTTAAGTATGGTGAACTGTCTCTCATACTGGAGGGTCTGGAGGGTATAAATTTTAGATGGTTCTTGGTAGAACATATAAAACTTGGGTTTGTTAAGATTAACTTTCTACATTTTATGAGAGGAGAGATATTGTTATGCACTGCTGCTAATCTTGTCAGAACTAGTTCAAGAAAATCTCTTTGGGTGTTATATAGAAAAACTTTGATCAAAGATTGATGTTATGTTTGCCATTTACAGTAGTTAAAGGTATGCATTGGCTTTTGTTTTGTTTTGTAGTTTTAGTTTATAGGTGTTATAATACCTGCCGATTTCTTGTTTGTTGTTAAAATAACCTTTATAGTAAAACATTTATCTGAGTGGTAAAAGGGAGTTGTATTTTAAAAAGATACTCTCTTTTTATATTCTTACTGTCCCTAATAGGAGTGCCGTAAAATTTTCCTTTAAGTAATATATATATGGTAAACTGTCTCTCCTACTGGAGGATGTAAACTTTTAGGTGGTTCTTGGTAGCACACGTGCTCTAATAATAAGCAAATGTTTATATTGCATCCGAAAATAAGGAAAAGTTTATGTGGCAACAAAATATTAAGGAAACTTATTTTTTCAAATACTATGTTCTGCTTATCTTGACACTTTAATGCTTAGTGTCTCCAGAAAGTAATAGAATCTTTACTCATTTCTTTTCTATTTTGCTTTTTCCAGTGGGTTAATTATTGTAAATGTAATGTTAAATAAATTTGATAAAAGCTGGTAAAAATGTTACTATCCTGTAGGGTATTTTAGTTGAGGAACATTCTGTTGAGTTTGCAGGTATGTTTTTCTAAAGCGGTCCAAACAATTGTTTATAAGTCATTGTTGTATCACAAGATTATGCTGCAACCATTGCGCAGAGATAGACTAAGTAAACCCAATACCCATTTGTTTTGTTTTGATCCCCGAGTTTCTACCATTATGAATTTATTTTTCATTTCTATTAGTAATGCCAAATTATAGCAAGTCAGACACTATGTAAATAATGCACATGTTCTAGAGGGAAATATATTTGTGTAAACGGAAAAGTAATAAGTAGAAGAATATACAGTATCAGTATTGTTTACACATTTTACTTTTGTATTCAAGCGAAGTTTACTGTAGTACTGTTTACACACACATACATATGTTATAGATGTAAATGTAGGTGTAAGGGAATATTTTAGTGTGTAATATCAGAGTTTTCAGGTGTTCTAGTACTGAGAAGATTTTTTAAGTTTCTGTTTGAATAATTTCAAAGGTGTGTTTATACCATGTAGCATTTCATATTATTTTATCTCTTTGTTGTCTATATACTTTTACACTGTCTACAAAAAACCTGATGTATGAAAGTGTATTTCATAAAAAACTGATTTTTTAATAGTTTATGTGAAAATTTCACTTACATTTATTCTGCCTTTTCCCCTTACCATTCAACAACAAAATTTTATATACACAACCGGTTAATCATAGAGTTGAGTATAGTTGTGATGTCACGCTGGCTCTGTCTATTTAAAAAACATTTAAACATTCAGCAGTGAAGTAAAAATGTTAAAAGTCAAGCACATAAGAAGAATCTATATTTGAAGCATCATTCTCCAACAATGAAGAAATTTTTATTTTTGACAATTACGCATTACATAGCTTGTAGAGTCAAAATATTTTAATGCAGAATCACGGATTAATTTTAATTTAGGAGTCTCAATGAAAACAATGCCTCAAGCAATGAAGAATTTAGAATCTAGTTGCCTGGAAAATATGCACTGGTGTACTTGTGAAAATTATGTTATTATGTCAACTTTATTCGAGGCAATATGAGTATCAAAGTTTAGTAGACGTGAAACTGGATGGTATAATTAAAATGCATATCAATTTTATCTTTTGAAAACTTCTAAAAACTGATATACTTAAATTACTACACCACTTCAATGCCCTTTCACTTGGTATTACTTTGTTTACAAAAAAACCTGCCCTTTAAGTTCATATGTATTGTTCAGATTGAAAATTGATCTTTAGACAACTTCGATTCACTGTGAATAAATAGGCAAAGTCTTCAAAGTTGATGAGAAATTTGAAAATTATATGCAAAATTATATACAAATGCAGGCGTTATTATATACAGAAAAATTAAACA
>JANTOQ011006436.1:0-10378 GCA_027564595.1 Bythotiara depressa | reverse complement strand
GTTTTCTCTTCAAATGACTGGTGTATTCTGAAAACATGTGCTCTTCAATTGCGTTTGATTCTTCAAATACACATGAGTGTATTTGAAGTGAATTCAACTTCCTGTCACTTCTTACTTTTTGGCTCTGTTTACTCACCAGAGACCACTTACTTGTTTCACTAAATGTTACTATAACTGATAAACCAGAAGTGAAATCTATCCCAGAATAGCTTACTTTTATTCCTTGACCAGTTTCAAAATATCGCCAAAACTGCATATGATTATCATGGAATATAAGTGGATGATATGCACTGAAGTTAGGAAGGAATTTTGCTGCCACTGAGAATTACTTTCTGGCTGTCGATTTCGCACCTTTGCACCTTTGCATCCTTCACTCTTTTACCATAGTGCATGGCGATAAACACATCTTCAGCTGTTACCAAATCATTTCCAGCATCTACAAAACTGTGGATAACAGTCTTTACTGCAGCACCATCCCTGTCACACCGAGCGTTACCTTTGCAAGGTTCATTGTAGTCATAACGAAGTAATTTAAAACTATGCTCCTTACAAATCAGGGCTTCAGGAATGTAAGAACCATGATAACAGCCACTATTGTTAGATTTTGTGAACAACCTGGTTATGCCTGGTTCGTCCATCTTAAACTCATTAAGTACATTGCCAGCAATACTCAAAACATCTTGCTCACACCAATGAAGACGTGAAGTAGACATACTTTTTCAATTTGTCATCATGTTTAGCATAAAATACATCTACATGTAGGCTCGTCCACTTTTTCCAAAAGTAATCCTTTTGCCCTTCACGAAACTTTTTTTTTGAGCCAAAAACCGGTGTTCTCTTCTAAATAGTCAAAGCACCATTCCTTAGCCTTCTTTTGTTGGGCATCTCTGATTAAGTGTTTGATATAATAAATTATAACCTTGACAGCAATCTCAACATCATACAAAATGTCACAATTAGTAGATTGCAATGATTGAGCAAAGTCTCTAACTTTCTGTAATGCTGTAAAAATACTGAAACACTGTACAGACATACATCACTTGATATTTTATAAGAGTTTTGGAGATTTTTCTCACTTATATCAAACAGGGAAAAAGAACCACTGTGCGAGGCAATCTTTGATTCAGTGCAACAGTACATCTGGAACCTTTAAGTAACACAGTTTCCTCTTTCAACGCTATCCAGTGTTTCCTTGTAATTTGAATGTGCTTTCATCACCTTTTGTAGCATGGAAAAGCCGTTTATTCCGCCAGATGTTATATCATCAAGAAGATGTAAAGAAAGGATATTTTCTCTGACTAAATTATTTAATTTTGTGGAGATAAACTTGCGCGCGCTATCATATACCTTATCGGTAAAAAAAAAAGTCGGCAAAAAGTGACTAAATTTTCTACCGACTAAATTTTTTAGCCGACTTTTTTTTTAAACGGACCTGTATTTTTAGCCGACGTATTCTTTAGATGTCCTATATTTTTATCTGACTTTATTCCTATACTTTTTCGGCCAATATTTTTACTGCCTACCGCTGAACATTCTTATTCATTTCTAAATCCTATATAATAACATAACATGATCTCCGAATATTTTCCTTCACGGAGAGTGATGTGGTTATAATTAATGTTGACTAATTATATTGTAAATAAATATGGATGCAAACACTTCATGTTTTTGTTTTCATTATTTCCAACAATCTGTTCTCGAGAAAGTGACTTATCTAAAAATTTAGTCGACAAGAAGTGACTAAATCTTCGTTAACAATGCTGACTCGAAATTTAATTACTATTACTGACACAGTGTGACAACCTTGACAAGATGTCATGCTCCTCATGTTGATGTGTTTTGACAACCTTGACAAGATGTCATGCTCCTCATGTTGATGTGTTTTGACAACCTTGACAAGATGTCATGCTCCTCATGTTGATGTGTTTTGACAACCTTGACAAGATGTCATGCTTCTCATGTTGATGTGTTTTGACAACCTTGACAAGATGTCATGCTCCTCCTGTTGATGTGTTTGTGTGCGCCATAAGCGATGTCATTAATGAAATATTGAACCTACATTAACTGTTAAGGAGGGCAATGCGGAAAAATATTTACCCGAAGTTGGAGTAGTGCCCGAGCTTGCGGGGGTACTGCGCAAACTGAGAAATATGACACTGGATGATGATGACACTGATGCGTCGATAGAAGATTGAAATTAATGCAGTAATCAAACTACTACAACTATTCTACATTGTTATCAAGTCATTAATGGTCATACATGTCTAAACAAAAAGTTCATTTTTAACTAAGTTTAACAAAGTGCACGTGTGCATCCAATCTAAGTTCAAAAATATTCCATACACTTTCGGCTCTCTATACCTTGTGTCCCTTATGTGCAACCAGTATCATTTTTGTGTGTATAGTGTCTCAATTACAGATGTTTTTCTGCAATTGGAAAAATTTCACTCAATTAAATTTATTTTTTTGCAGCTATATACGCCGCAATATAACATAAATTTTGAAAAGACTATTATGAAAATACCATTATTGTATTTTCCAGTAGTAAAGTACTCTGTATAAAGTATTTTGTATTCCACTAAATTTTGCATTTCGCAAACGAATAGATTTAGGCCGTCGACAAAAGATTTTCGTCCCGATTAGCAACATTCGGTTGCTAAGGGGCAGGAGGGGGTTCAGCTAATGTTGCTAAAATAAAATAATTTGGGACGAAAATAAAATAATTTGGGACGAAACTATTAGTTTACCAATTTTGTTTTTCTATCTTTCTAGAACCTAAAAAACTAAGAGAAACTTGACTACAAAGAACAACAACAACCGCACGAAGCAATAGTTATGACGCGTCGTACCGCGGCTGTACTTACTGTACAAAACTCTGCTTTTAATTTATTTACTTCTTTGCTACAATATTAGCAAAACCTCACGGGAGGAGAGACACATTTAAAATAAATTAAAAACCAATAATAAAAAAAAGAGTTTATAGATTTATAAACTAAAACAAAACAAATGCTCAATGGAAAATGAAACAAAAACAAATGCATAAACTATGTAAATAAAAGAGCAGTCTACCGATATATATTATTTGCAACAGTACCAAGTCTTTCGCTTTTTAGGTATATTACCAGGCCACTTTTTCACAACAAACGGCGAATGATACCACAACGAACATTTATCACAATGGACCCGCAGCCGATTCTGTGTCATCAGCACCATCGCTTTCATAATCTGCTTCGTCACCTACAAAGAAAACTGCAATTGGATTATGACTTTAAAAATAATTATTAAACTGAGTACAAGATGAAATAATAACCATAGACAAACTGTTTGACTTTGTATGGCTGAATCTGCCATGCACATTGTCCTGTCTGATATAAACATGCAAAACCACTTTGATGTATATGAATAATGCTTACATATCACACAAGCAACATCTTCGTCGTCCTTGTTGTCATCATCTTCATCGCTAACACTAGCATTCTCAGCTACATTAGCGTCACGAATAGCCACAAACGCATCCAACCGCAGTTTGGTTTTCTACGGATTGACCTTTCCGTTTTTGCAAATGGTTTGATGCTTGTTTGTGACGTTTTAGTTGATTTTCTTTGATAAATGATAAACCGTACCTTGTTTTACCACACTCCAACTTGATGACAAAATTACAGTTAAATTCCTTTTTCCATACCTTGTTTCCATCTTCTATACAAACAAAATTCTGAACATAATTCATCTCAACCACGTACAGGTTTTAGATTTTAATAAAGAGTGAGCAAATGCCGTAACTTTAGTTTTAAATATTCTTTGAATTTCTCTGGATTTTTCGCAAAGTTTTCGTTTCTCCACATCTTGTTTCCGTCATCCACTAACTTTTCCTTTGATGCATGCGAATTTTTAGCATGTGAGAGCGAGAACTCTTAAACTAAATCGTTCAATATAACTCTCATGCCCGTCTTTAGGGTTCCTGGAAATTACGTACTTCATATTTGCACTTTCGTTATCTCGTCAATGACAATATACTGAAAAAAAAGAAGCTATTTTAATGATAATGGTAATAACAATTTCGATTATAAACAGTTTAACTGTTGTTGTTTAAATAACTTTTGATAAACATTTTGGTTACATTTTTAGCTTTATCAGTAGCGTGCGTGAATTAAATAATTACGAAATAAAAGATAAATAATCGCTACAATTGTTTTGATTGATTGATTACTTTTCTTCCACATGAATTAATAACGTTTGATCGTCGTTTGACCAAGGAAGATATATATTCTACCTTTTGACCATACATTAAAATCATGGTTAAAGATTATACAAGACCAAAGCGGAGGAGAGGAGGTGGAAGGTTGTTGTTCTTATGTTGGTACAAGGTACAGGTCTTTTTTTAAAGATGAGAAGATTTATTTTGTTTTAGTAATAGATTCTTATACTTTTAGTTACAGCAGTATACCACAATATTTTTCATGTCTTCGGAAAGTGATTTCTGCATTGTTTGGCTTCATTTTGCTGTTCTTCAAAATTCAAAAAAATTTACGTTGCTAAAGGGGAGGCGGGAGGGGGATCTATAGTTAGCAACCGAATGTTGCTAATCGGGACGAAAATCTTTTGTCGACGGTCCCTTAGTAGATACTCTAGAAATATTTTTTAACCCAAAAACTTCCGGATGTACAGGTTGCTTGTGATAGAACCGAGGAAGAACACAGCCTGTGATGCAATATTTATACTCATGATTAAACTCACGCGCGTAATAATCTTTGTACAACTACTGTACACAAATTGCATTGATGTATGAAGTCATTACCACAACCCTAGATCACCTGTTACTAGTGTTTTATAAAATTCCTGCTGGCTGCTTTCTTTCGTTTAGAATTACTTATGGCTATTTGAGCATGTACGTGTTGCTCACAATAAAAAGCATTTGTTCTGCAATTAAATGCATTCTCGTTTTATATTCTAAATTACATAAAGTTTTTATTGATTAATGCTTTGATAACTTAATGAATTATAAATTCACGTTTTATATATAAATTCACGTTTTATATATAGAGGCATTCGATATTGCAATATTGACATATGAATTTTGTAAAATAAATCTACAATTTTGCTCTAACATATTTCTTAAACTTATTTAGTGGATGGAATATTCACTAGCTGTTAACAATTGGTTAAGCTTTTTGTCGTAAATGAAGCGTTCAAATGGAAGGATTTTTTTCTTCTTTTTTTTCAGGTACGAAATGTTTGTCCATTTAAAGTAATCTTGCCGAAACTATTTCTCTATTGCACACTTGATAAACACATATGTAACTAGGAAAGGAATAGGAGCGATTGAAACTTAAATTCGAAGATTATTACGTTTTGAACCAGTAAATAGATGTACATTGACAATAAAAATGATAAATGCTTTGTCATTGTAATTACCTGTTATAGTGAATTTAATTTACATCTCTCCGTACCGTAATGTTGTTATGCAATTGAATGGAAGTTCATTGCCATCACGAAGTGTATACACAGACATTTCCATTTTTACGTTCTTAACTAAGATGCACCACAGGAGCATACGCGTATTGTATTACTGATATTACCTGTGGAACACCCAGTACATACATATAGACGCTAATAGATATTACTACGAAGAGGTTGACCTCTACACTGTTCTATGGATGTGAGTTATTTTGTATTTGATATAGTAAAGGATAAGTTTAGGATTTTATTCACCGCTTGTGTTTGTGAACAAAATGAAGCGTAAACATTATGTTTAGTCGATTCTGTCAGAAATTGAAGTCTTGATAGAAAAAACTTACCGATTTTTTTCCTTTCGCCGCGTATGCATGATAAGAAATTAGAACTGGAAGTGAAATTTTGACAGTAATGCGTTTGTGTACTTTCCTATAAAAATATATTTTAAACGGTAATAGTTTTAACAGGTTTATTAATTTTGAACCCATCTAGCTACAAAGTCCGTATTAGTAAATTATCAACAAGTCAAAGTGTTATTAGAAATCAGTTTATATGCATCTCTTTAGAATGGCTACATTTCGAAAGATGTTTATCTACTTCTTAATTTGCATTGTGATATATCTGCAATCTAATTTGATATTTTGGCATGACACTAAATATGATGTCGTGGAAACGAATATGGTAAAATTTATTTCTTATTTATTTCTTAGATCTATTTGAAACATAATGTTCCATTACCTGGAACCTACAACGCATTTACTAATTACGCGAGATTTTGTGTTTCATCATTTTTTCATAAAGTGTCTAACAAGCAGAAATGGTGATTGATATTTACAGTGAACCTAATAGACACACCAGTATGTGTCCATGAGAAACTTGTGCTGTGTGTGTCCATGAGAAAACTCGACACATTGCGTCCATGAGAAACTTATTATGTGTTCATAAAAGATCCCCGAATTGGTCCTCATTTTCTAGTTTGTGTCTTTCATAACGTCACAGAATGTTCAATTCAGGGTTCAACGAGGCACTATTCCTTCCCATTCCGCGAATATCAACAAAAGTACCATACTTAATATCTATTCAAACAGAGGAAGGTTCATTTTCATATCATTCATTTGCCATATAATCTCAATTTTTGGGTGGAACAAAATCCAACAAATGTCGCATTTTGTTCTTATGTATTATGATCAAGGTTGTACCCAGTGGGAGCATCATGGTCAAACAACATCCTGATAACGTCAAAGAAACGTTACAGACTATGTTGAAACGTTGTTGCAACGTCGTGCGTCGTATATTATTTATATTTCTGTATTTTCCACGTTTTTTTAAGTTTCACTTTAGATCTGAAGAGATTGCCCAAAAGGAAAACAAACCAGATTTCTATAAATGCAAGTCACGTGCAGACACCAGGTTATTTTCTCTTCTGACCATATCTAGGGTTCTAAACCAATATTCAAAACACTGCAAAACGGTGTTCAGGCGTAAATATGGGAAATACAGCCCTAGAAAAATCAAATTAAAATATTTTTTAAGTTCTCATTTTTATATTATTTAGTATGTGCGTTGCAGGGACAATTTCTATATTTCCTTTTAGTATTGTTTTTAGTATTGTCAATGTTTACTATCTCTGTTTCTTTATTCTTTTTATTTTTAAAGTGAGTTAATGTTGTAAATATATATCTTATTTGCTTCGTGAAAATGCAAAACGCAATGAAAAATA
The DNA here is from genome assembly GCA_027564595.1 of Bythotiara depressa. Taxonomy (NCBI): domain Eukaryota; kingdom Metazoa; phylum Cnidaria; class Hydrozoa; order Anthoathecata; family Bythotiaridae; genus Bythotiara; species Bythotiara depressa. The sequence goes on along the minus strand of JANTOQ011006436.1, from coordinate 3,207 downwards.
TTTTCATGTCAAATATATCTTCACCGACAATGTATTTTAACCATCATAGCGTGACAATTTTTAGACATAAAACAAAATGAAAATAGAACAGTGCCACAACAGAAACAAATCTTGTGTCATGTTTGTGTCACAAAGTATATCTGCAGCGTTTACTGTAGGACCAAATTTGATAGCAATGACTTGTTTTAATAATACAAAAAAAACTGGCTATTAGCACTCGATTTAATAAGAATAAGTAATGTACTATCCGGAATTGAATAAAATATTTTAAATTTCACATTCCATTTTAGACACACCCTACAAACCTAACAACTGACACTTCCACTCATATTCAACGAGATAAACTCTATTTATATATGGTCCAAACACCATCTTGTCTATCTAACTATCTAAAATCAAATTTTAAGGATGGCAAATCTTTTGATGTTATCGTTTTGAGTTATTTAACGAAGTGTCATCAAACATATGAGAACCATATACAGTACCTCTTCCCACCAAATCGGACAACATGGACATCTGGACGAAATTATTTGTACAGGTAAAAAACCCGTCATTTTATTTTATATTCAATTCAATTTAATTTATTTAGTATATTTAAGTGGACAAATGTAAAATATTGCCTGATATTTAATAATAATATTAACAACAAAAACACTAGAAGGTACCTTGGAAATGGCTGACGCACTTGAATTTTACTTGTTGTGGAAATCCAACCCTAAACGCTACAATCTTGGTCATTAATTATGTGACTTTCTACTAATTTGAAATTAGTGTTATTTCACTGATCTACACATTTTGTGACGTCACAAATGCGTCAAATGGACCAATTGGTAGTATAACAAGACCATTCCCTTGCCCAACCATGCCGCATAGCCACGGTCACTTCTCTACCAAAGTACGTAAGATTTTATTATTATTGTTGTATACTTTTTATGGGTGACTTGCTGCGAATATGCCAAAGCCTTGTATTCCGTGGAAGTTCTCTGTACAATATAAGATATCTAAAATAAATTACTATATATACACATAATAAATTAAAAGACTATGTTTTTGATTTCTCAGTATTTGATTTAATTTACTATTATCAAAGTGTTTCCTATCTATTTCCTGACTTAAATGAGGCGCATGTATGATAAAGGGTTTAATATTAAAACTGTATTTTTAATTAGGTAACATTAACATCTATATTGGAGAGTGTTATGGCATCTAGGTTGGAGAGTGTTATGGCTCATACTCGTTTACTTAATAAAAATCTTGTTAAGAGAAACTTTCTTGTTGTTGGGGTCCGTGCCGATTACGCGCGTAGGTAATTAAAAGTAATTAAAAGTCACAAAGTCATTTCTGTCTTCCCCAGTGTGTTCCGTCCCGGTTTTTATTTTGATGGGATGCGGTATAGGGAATAGTGGGTCATAGAAAGTTTTTTAGGTATGCGCTTTTTAAAAAAAAACTTGTTTTTGTTGTTGTTGTTGTATTTCTTTGTTTTTCAAAAGTTTCAGCTCAGAGAGCCACACATATTACACAATACTGCACCACAGGAGGACATTCGCATATCGCATTATAGACATCACTTGTGGCGCACAAAAACATATAAACATAATCTATCGTTCTTGCGAAGAGGTAATCCTTCGCACTGTGGAGCAACCCTTGGATTGCAAGTTCAACTCGCTCGCCACTGTTCCCCCAGAAAAATATTTTTGTAAGGGTTTAGTGTGCATAAAGTGGTTGTTGCGTAATTGCTGTTTTTTACCCTCCTTCCGTGAAGTACCTAGGATTTAAGCCTTAAATAATTGGGAAACTGGGAAAGTTTAATTATCTCCATAGTTATATCAATGAACACTTTCGCAACACCATTTTTGGCGCTTTGTCTCAATATATTATGACCAAGATTGCAGACAATCTCTTGTATCCTTACCAGGCCTGTTACTGTGAGATCATGTGAGATCTCAGCATGTATTTCTAAAGCCCGTTTACATGTGCTATTACTACTTCCTTCAAAGTCACCTGAAAGTACATTGACTGGCATTGGTCTTCCTATATTGATCGCTCTTGTGACACGCAAAGCTTCAAATATTATCTTCCTTTCTTTTTTCCATATAAATCCATTGCTGGGAGCTATTTATAGACATTAGCTGAATTATAAACCATACCACGTAATTATAATTATGATAATAATAGAATAGAAAGTAGTAACATCATATCTATCTTAATACTTTTAGGTATGTAAAGAACCATCCGCAGTATTTATCATATTTGTACTACATCTTTCTTGATGGGGATATCATTTTGAGAAGTCCTGACATTCCAGCATTGTTGCCAGCAGGAAAGGTATTGGATCAGGAAACATGGAAACTTTATAACGAATCTATTAGTCCTTGGAGAAAATTTGAGAAATTTTTGGTCAATTATCTTCCAGCTATAGCATCAATTGATAATCAATATGACCTTGTCGCGAATATACACAGGACTCAATGCCGATTTGTAAAGCCGTTTTTTTCTAATTTCTATTTTGACGCACAGTTTAACGCTTATCATCGAGATGCCTTGCACAACATGCTACCTTACAATGAAAGATTTGATGTAAAATCCTGGTGGGGCTCACAGGAAACTCAGTTCTGTAGAGCGTTCTTTAGGTTTCATGCGCTTTGTGTAACGTTCCGCCTCGTAGAAGCCTTTAATCCAGTTCACTCAAATTATCCCAAAGGAGTAATACCTATTAAAGATATCTGTTCAGAAGAACTTCAATTAGCACCAACATTTATCAAGGAAGCTAATATAACTAAACTGGTTCTATCGTTAACAGATCTTGGAAAAGAGATCCGTCTTCCATATGTTGCACCAGCACGGACAAAGATACAAATATACACTTACTTTGACAAAAGTTTCGAGAATGATTGTCCATCCAGTAGATAATCAGGTAACGTGCAGTGAGATTCATAATATCTTTTAAATTCGGAAACAAATAACTGGACCTGTTTGTTAACTGGAAACATGCTCTTCCAGATTTAGTTCCTTTGAAAATGATAACCCGTAGCATATAAATATAGTTTTTTTTATATTCAAGTTAGGTATTAACACCTTACTGACACTCACATACACAACAGTGCACCACTAGCTGTCGAGGACAATTAATGTATATTGTCAGACTAGTGGCGCACACACCATATAACATATAGTGGGCGTGGCCCCGCGAGGACAGTAGGTCCCTCC
>JANTOQ011005325.1:0-15270 GCA_027564595.1 Bythotiara depressa | reverse complement strand
TTTAAATAACAGAGAATCGTTTCATCAAATAATTTACATAACAGAGTATCGTTTCATCAAATAATTTACATAACAGACCATCGTTTCATCAAATAATTTACATAACAGACCATCGTTTCATCAAATAATTTACGTAACAGAGTATCGTTTCATCAAATAATTTAAATAACAGAGAATCGTTTCATCAAATAATTTACATAACAGAGTATCGTTTCATCAAATAATTTACATAACAGAGTATCGTTTCATCAAATAATTTTCGTAACAGAGCATCGTTTCATCAAATAATTTTCGTAACAGAGCATCGTTTCATCAAATAATTTAAATAACAGACTATCGTTTCATCAAATAATTTACATAACAGACTATCGTTTCATCAAATAATTTACATAACAGAGTATCGTTTCATCAAATAATTTGCATAACAGACCATCGTTTCACCAAATAATTTACATAACAGAGCATATAACTAACTATTTGAATATGAATTGATCATCGGTCATTTCTTTGCTAATAAAACGAAGAATAAAATTACATAATGGTTTCTCTAAAATACATTTTACATTAAATCATGAAGTATACCTAGTCATGTCTTCTCTTTTTATTTAACAATATTAACCCTTAAATGCACAGTGTCCTCTGAAATGGACAAATTAATTACAGATTTCTTTGTTATGTTGCTTCTTTCCAGGATGTCCAGTTTTGGAAATAAAATAGAAAATTAGAAGAAAATAATTATTAGATACTCTTATAAGCCCCCTGATTTTCACAAAATTACATTGATTTCAATAAAAATAGACAATTTCCAGGAGGTATACTTATGCATTAAAGGGTTAACACACTTTTTGAAACAAAAGAAAACAGTACAGAAAGACATATTAATATCAATATTGAACCGATTCATTCAGCTCAGAGAGTTTTACAACCACGCACATTGCACATCACTGCACCATAGGAGCACATTCACATATCGCATTATAGGCAGCACTTGTAGCGCACACAAATATATATGACATATATGACCTATGGTTCCAGCAGAGGTCATCCTTCGCAATGTAGCGTGAATGATGGTCGAACCTGCAACCCTTGGATTGCAAGTTCAACTCGCTCACCACTGTGACACAGCCCACTCGTTATCTTTATAAATTTAGAGATTAAACCTTCACAATAGAGCAAACAAGATAATAGGAAACAATAGGTCAAACATCACGTTTTGGATAATTAGCATTTAATAAGTAAAGCTTGTTAATAAAGTCCATCTCATCGTGTCTTTTATTTCTAAATAACTTAAGCCACAATAATTGTTAAGTTAAGACAGGATACCTGCAAGGTTTTATTGGCTAACACCAAAACAAACCCCATTCAAAAATTTAAAAATTCATTAGTCATGTTTATATATGTTTATGTACGACACAATTAATGCCTATAACGTAGTATGTGCATAGCGGAGTATTATCGTGGAATGTGCATATTTATAAAAAAATTCAGTGCTTAAAATGCTTAAAAGTAGAAAAACTTAAATTCTTTAATAATTCAGATCAACATAGTCACCTAAAAAAATTACTATTACATCCAATTAAAATGACTACAATAATCATTTGTTGGAGATTTACTAATTGGATACAATAGTCATTCTTTTAAGGTGATTATGTTGTTCAGATAGTTGTAAGATATCCAACGCCAAATTACCTTATCGGCCAAAAATAAAGTCAATAAGGATCGGCGTAAAAAATATGATAGTTTAATCCCAAGTACGTACATTGTTTAATACAATCCCAAGTACGTACATTGTTTAATACAGATAAATTGACTACTTCCTATTGTTAATTAATACTTAGAGGTTTTTATTTTTATTTTGTAAAATGTATAACAATATCTTTAGACTAGGTTTGTATATGTTCTGTAGTTTTTGTTAATAAGCATTGTATTTCTTGCAAAACAAACAAAGAAGCAAACATGCAACAACAACAAAAAATCAAATCAAATTGAAATCACATTCATAAAGCACGCGTTTCCCGTTTACCGAAGTAGCACCCAACAACTAACTAATTTTTAAAAACATTAATTAACAATTCTTGGACCATACTTGATCTGGTCCGTTTTTCAAGATTTTCTGCAAATAGGGGTAATTTGATTCACGGCATTTTATGGTACCGCGGAAAAATATTTTTCCTTCTCTCCTTGGTCGCACGTGGATATCTTTCTATATATCTTAGAGATAGGCTAGTCTGTTCTAGGACTAATGTCTAAGATTAAGTAAAGTATATTTCACAGCGTTTTCCGATGCTCAACACAAAGGCCTTTGTTGGGTCCTTATATCAAAAGTAAAGACTCCAAAATGTCCACACAGAACGATGCTGTACTTCTTTCGTCAAGAATCTAACTGATATATACAGGACATAAGACACCGGATAATACAAGTCAACGGCGTAACATGGTACTTCACAGAACAGAACCATAGTACTTCACAGAACAGAACATTTACACAATAATATTTACATGAGATCTGATATGAACTGAGATATATACTGCACATGCGCAGTATAAAACTTGGAGCTACATTAGCAAGACATGGAGGCTGCTTGTCCTGTCTTGGTGCCATTTTTCGCGAAGTCTTAGCATCTAACCGGTGATGGTCCCTTTTGGAGTTTTATAGTTGAGATGAGGTGTTGCTCCGGATATCATTTTCTTTGTGAATATTTCTATTATACCAGAAAGTGCGGAGAGGGTTTTCCTATATAGAGGGTCAAAAAATCAATTCTAGGAGACACTTTCCATTACCGAAATTTCCAACTGTTGTGATTTTTACATAAAATCACATTTTTCTATTTAATGTGAAGAAAAGCACATAATATGATGCATTTATGCTGGCATAAAGTAAAGTAAATCGCGTTTTTCTATCTCCCTGATTCTTTTATACCAGCATAATTCAGCAAAGACCACATTTCTCTTACACTTTGATTCCTTGATAGCAGCATAATTGAAGAAAACCACATTTGCTAACACCCCGTTAACACTGATCAAAAACAGGTTATGCTCGGTTCTCACTTGATCACTATCTATGTTGTGTTGTTTTGAAAAATCTGTGTTGCTACATCTAACATTTTTAGTGAAATAAAATAGTTTGTCAGTGATATTACTGCCCCATGATGAGAGACGAATCTATGAGTTTTTTTATGATGGCGGACGAGTGTGGTGTGTCACAATCTTTATTGGATGTGATAAAATATGATGAATTTAAGATAAATATTTTATAATGTTTAATTGGCTGATTGTGTGATCTTGGCTTAGTTTATTTACCATAAATATATTGATTAAATCATAGTATGTACTCGCTCAGATGGATCGGCGAACTCGGAAGATATTTTAAAACACTTTGATGAAAAACTTTATGATACTAAAATATCGCCTTATTAATACGCTTTAAAACGATATTCCAATTGATTAAGAAAGCGAATCGAAAACTTTTTATGTTCGAGTAGTGTGAAAAAGTTGGAGTCAATCGCTAGCATGTTCCAGAGCCATGTACGATGGGTTGAAGCAGGAAACCCGTAACACCGTACAACAAAACGAAATGTTGGAGCAAAATGGAAGATGTAACTGTTTAACGATTGAACATATTCCAACAAGAAAATAAACTACTCAAATTCATATTCCAACAAGAAAATAAACTACCCAAATTATGCTCTAAGGTCGTCTTTAAAAGGCTGCTTACGAAACTAACAACCAAATCAAACTTTTACAACGACCAAGTTAGAGAATAACATAGTATTTAAATAAAGCAAAACAAAGGTTTTACAAAAGATTTGTCAATGGCGTAATTATTAGAGACTAAAAGACTTTACTCAAACAAATCGACAATTAACTTCCAAATATAAAGTTTACAATCGAAGCTAAACCAGTATAATTCCCAAACACCAAGTTAATTAATCATCATGGCACCAATTCCACAGAAAAACGGCAATGTTGATCCCCAAAAGTTTTGATTCATAAGTCAAACATCCTTACATATCATGCCAAATATATGAAGGAATATATACGGGCGGATCATATGTTAAAGAAACCAAAAGAAATGTTGAAACATATCGTAATGAAAGATTCTGTACCCGGGAAACATCTTACGTATATTATAACACACCATTTTTCCAGGAAAATATTCACTCCAGCCCCAACAAATTAAAGACATTAGCTCTCTAAACCCCTAACGTAAATTATCAAATAATGTTACTTAGAAAGGGTATTTATTACCTGAGGGAGTTCTCCTTTTCAAATTTATATAATATAAATTGTTTACTCACAAACACTCACAAAAAGTTCTTTATTTGTATATGCACTGATGATGGTTAATACTGAAAAGCCTTTGCTTAATTTTCGAAACGCATGAATTAAAGACTGAATACATGCAATGCAATGTAGATTTATTCCAATAAATCTTTTTTTTTGTGTTTCTTAACAATATTTACTGACCCTGGTAGGGTTTTTAATTTTTTTTTCGTAAGATTGACTAGAGTTTCTTATAAACGGGTTTCTTATAGAAAACGTGGAGTCGATTTTCCAATTTTAGATATTGGACTCGTATCTACACAAGTAGAAAGAAGTTTACAAATGATATTCGTGTTCCGTTAGATCTAAGATATGGTATATTAAAAGGAGTTGTGAAAGAAGTTGAGGGTAACGAAATTGTTGATTTTGCAACACGGATTATTATCGACCGTCAACGCATTCAAGGAAAATAAGTTTTGAGGTGTGGGAAATTATATACTCACCCTGTGAAACATTAAATTCGCTTATTTCTGAAGAGTATTTCTCTTATATACTGACGTTTAACAATATATTAATAAACCGATAAAACGTCTCAAAAATTATCTAACAAATGTAAGAAAGATTCAGTCCTTTATATAGGGCACGTCTTCATTTGACATCATTTATGTTAAATCAGTCTGATTATTTGGTCACACATAATACATGAGTGATGACACATTGACGAAAATGTATAATTTCAGAAGAGGAGATAAAGGTTATTTGAATGGCATTTAGAACTGGTGTTTAGGGTGTTTAGGGTGTTTAGGCTGTTTTGAGTGTTTTGATGTTTTGGTTTACGCTAGGTGCACATTGTGACGCGGTATAGTACCCTTTCAGTTTCTTTACAAGCTTCTGCTGTAAAACCTTCAAAACATTTGTGTAATGTAATTTTTAGTTATCAAACTTATAGATTATCAAACTTTCTCATCAGAAATAATTAATCAGTTATAAATTCTATTTAAAAAAATCAATTGTTATCACATCTCTCCACCCCAACAGCTTTAACGTTATCACAACTCTCCACCCCAGCAGCTTTAACGTTGTCACAACTCTCCACCTTTAACAGCTTTAACGTTATCACAACTCTCCACCCCAGCAGCTTTAACGTTATCACAACTCTCCACCTGAGTAGCTTTAACGTTTGGCTATGAAATCTTATTGTTAGTTTATTCATCTGCTGCCGCTTGCTGCAAAAGCAGATGTTTGGTTTAGGCTTTCATATATCTAGCTCAGTGAAAGGGAACCTTTTAGCCTGAGTCCATATCAAAGGCCATATCGCGAAAGTTTAACCAGTTTTGACGACTATGTAAACTCCTCGGAGGAGAGTTATTAGGATATTATTGGAAAAAACCCCAGGAATTCCAATGTTTTTCGATTCGTATTCTGTAATCTGATTGGATAAGTTTTTTTATGTGTTTGTTACGCCACTCAGTTTTTTTGTTTATTTGAGGTCTCCGAAGACTGACTAGTTTCAAAATTCGATTTAAACAAGATAAAAGAACCATTTTGCTCTGGAATTTTTTTATAAACCGACCAACCAAGCATACAACTACAGCCCAGTTGGTAAAAACAATAGACGTTTTGGTTTAGTTTAACAGATCTAGGAGATCAATTATAGGAGTTATTTTTGATGAGAATCTGCAATGGCACTACCAAGGGCCTAGCCAATTTAAATATCTGAAGATTGACTGGTTTCAAGATTTGATTTAAACAAGAAGAAAGAACCGTTTTAGCTCCCGTTTTTTAATAATCCGATATTGCAAGCATACCACTATAGCTGTTAAAATATGTATGGACGTTTTGGTTGAATAATTATTCGTATTTTTACAGACCTCTAGCAGGCGTTATAGGCCACTGCATTTGTTATCATTTTATTCTTCAAAATGACATTTAGCACTGTAGTTTTTTTAAGTTTTATCACTATGTATTAGAGAGTTAGAATAACATTGTTCATTAATTTTATAGAGTGTTTTGGAAGTTAAATACTGCCACAAAACTAATTTTCCAGAGATCTCCTTCTCCCCTAGCCTCTCGTTTTTTAAACAGTTTGTTCTTCTGCTAAATAAATATTTTTCTTATCACTACAGGCTTGAATTATAGCTATTGATGTAAGTTTTGGTTTTTAATAGCTGAAAATATATTTCTGTTTGTTTACATTTACAAACTACAAGGAAGCCTAATTCATGATTCTGCAGTATACAGTGTAAACAGAAAAGCCGCGGAAATTTACCCCTACGCCATCTACTGTACTAATGTTTTGTTGGCATATAAAACACTTTAAAAACATTTAGAAAAGATGTACTAATCATTCTGTGAATGATCATTTTAGTTTTTAATTTAATGTCTATTGTGTAAATATAGCAACGGTTTCTGGTTCCTTTATTCAACAATTAGTTTTAGCGTAGCAACCATTTTTCAGATTTTATTTCTGGTATGCACCTACCTCGTCCCCAGGGCTTCTTTCCATTTTTGATATCGGAAGGCGAGAAAAAGAAAAAGAAAAAGAAAAAGAAAAAGAAAAATCACTCAGGTCCAACGAAATTTGCAGCCTCTTAAAAACTTCTAAATATTTTACGGTTGATCCGTAGTGTAGTGGTTAACGCTCTCGCCTTCGACGTGAGCGATCCCGGTACGATTTCGAACTGGAGAAAAAATTATATCTTGTATAGATGTTTACGGATGAGACATTGGGAAATGTTTCCACTTGGAGGGACCTAATGTCCTCGCGGGGCCACGCCTACTATATGTTATATGTTGTGAACGCCACTAGTCTGACAATATATATTAATTGTCCTCGTCAGCTAGTGGTGTAGTGTTGTGTTTGTGAGTTTTTGTAAGGTGTTAATACATAACTTGATAATCCAAAACACGTGCTTAGCTCCTCGTCTTTGACCAACTTTCTGTAAAATAACAGGCTGCTAAGAAGATTGTGCACAAGAATATTGTCTGAGCCAGCTAGCTGGCATTTGTTTTGATAAGTTGTTCACTAGATATTATCATATGACTCGATAACAAACTAACAAACTTTGGAGAAATTGGTAGCAGCAAGGTAAATAACTTATTTTCTGCTAGCAATAGTGGTTGGGTACGCGCGATAAATACAAAACAGCCATCTTTAATTTGGGAATTTCCTACTGTGTTTGTGTTTGTCCAAAATTGAAATTGATACTGAGGCACAATTGAATACTGACACTTTCTAGTATACCTATAGTCAATAGGGACATGCTTAGAACAGCAGATTGTCTTTTTTATTTTGACGAGTTTTATTTTAATCAGTGTATATTTCTAGTTACACCAAGTAATTGACAGCTGCACTCACATTCTCCTAAATTACCTGCTAAACGTATTGGCAAAGATTTGTTTTAAATCAAACGAGTTTTATATAAAAGAATTTTTTTTTAATATTGCTCGGCACCAGATGAAAGGCTCCGACTGCTAAGCGTACCTTAATTGAATTGAGAACATGAAATAGTTAGTATAAAACGCTATGTACAGTCAGTTAAGAAGGAAACATACATTAACATCAACTTGTTTAACAGAGAATTATAAATTCCCTTCTTGTTCCGTTATTTCAAACCAGTCACCCAAATCGATCTATTTCTCACTTGCTTGTTTCGTAATCTGATATCATTACTCCACTATATGAAATCTTTGTTAATATTAACCATGTATTGGTATATTAACCATGTATTAACACATTAACCATGTATTAACATATTAACCACGTATTGCTATATTAACCATGTATTAGCATATTAACCCTGTATTAACATATTAACCATGTATTAGCATACTAACCATGTAGTAACAGTTCTTTATTTTGATTTTTCAGCTCCATCTCATTTTGAGTTGAAATAGCTACATGTACATAAAAAAATCAGAAACTCGTGCCAAAATATCAAATATCGGTGAATGTATCTCGGCCTAAAAAGATTTATTTAATAAATTATTTGCTAGTGAGTGTACATTGATCAAATACACCAACAGCATTTTCTTACAGTAAATTCTCTTTTAAACGCATGGAGGGTTAATTAAAATTTATGGATTTTAGACGAGACGCATATTAAAGGAGGTGTTTACAAGAGTGAGGTGCATATTTAAATTCTAGAAAAAATCATGAGAATATATATATTTTTAGAAAACTATGACAGTCAACTAATCAACATCTACAATGACGATGATGTTGGAGGACACATTAGCGTCTTCAACCTTCTTCTTCTTTTTCTTAACCCTAATAGTATGGGCTTTCAGGAGATTATTTTGTATGAGGGGGGGGGGGGGTGGGGGGCTAAATCGCAACCCCTGAATTGCATATCCAAGGAAGAATTTCCATTACTTGATCTTGTACGTAAGAATAAGATGAGAGGTTTCCAGTTTTTAAATTCTACATTATACCTTGAAATTCTTATTCAAATTTTCTAGAAACTAAAAATATTTCTAATAATAGAATAAGAGCGTTTGAAAGAGAGTGACGTTTACTAATTATTTTCGGTTGTCTGTTTCCCTAGATTCCAATTAATTCCAAAGGTCGTGGTTGTGATGAAATAAGTGTACGTATGTTAAAATTAGGTGATAATTCAAGCACACGAACGTGTAGATCAATGTCTCTTTTATCAAAACATGTTTAATTAATATAAACATAATATTAATTGGTTTCGTAGTATGGTAAGTACCTTGTCAACATACCTTAAGGGAAGTAAATAATGCAGAAAAAATGCTTGCGGAAGAAAAGTTCTTGAATTTATTAATGCGTACTTTCTCTCAATCCGCTATAATACCTTCCGCATGTTTAAAAAGTGTTCTTCGGTCCGTATTTATAAATTTCGCATTTTATTTCCTCCGCAAAGAATTTGTTCCCTTAAGGTCTCTCGATACCTTTTAAACAAGGTGAATAAATGTTCAAATTATTACACTTCCGATTTTTTTCTTCAAACGAAACTTTGCAGTTAACAATATGAATAGAAATCCTTTAATTATCCATTTAAAAAATTGATGAAATACTAAATCATGGTGGGAAAAAATCCCTTTGAAAACCGACCTTTTTAGACGCATTTTAAACACTATAAAGAGCTTCATGTTGTATCAAGTTGTTTTAAAATTACTAACTTCTGATCCTCTGTGGCCACACTGACTAGAAGATAAATCGCGTGTCCCGATTGTTTTTGTTTGGTCCTATTTCCAGAGTTATTGTATATTTTAATGCACGGAAACATTACCAATACTCTTCACTTAAGCGCCTGTACATTTTGAAAGAGAGGAAAACAAAAAAATTCCGAATACCCTTTTTTTAACAATGCGTATCTCTTTGATGTCAGAAAGTTTTATAAAGTCACACGACAATGCTGTAATGAGCTGGAGCTAAATATGTAACTTCGATAACGGTACAGCTTTTCCGAAAAGCTGTCCTTTAATTTCAAGAGACAGTAAAAGAGTAAGAGAATAAATAATAGCAGGTACTGTATAGTAAACGCGTGTTGACCGGTTAATTAAAGTTTGTAGTCTCAACAAAGCATTTCGAAATCATATGGGTAAAATTAAAATGAAGTAGCTTTTTTTCCGTTTAAAAAAATATCGAGATACCTTAACCCTTTAATTAACAGTGTCCCCGGAAAAAAATCAAATCATTGGTCATTTCCTTGCTATTTTGCTTTTTCCAGGGGGATAATTAATGGAAGTGTATGTATAAACTCAGTAAAAAAACTCTATAAAAGCTGTAAGACCTCTCATAAAATTAGGTTAAGCAGGAGGCATGCTTAAATGCATTAAAAGATTAAGGTATATAACTTTGAGTATTACTTAAAGAATGATCATTGAATAAATACTTGTTATTATTTGGAAGGTTTATGGAATGCCCCATGCTTCAAGTTATCATTAGAATCAGCATTATTATGTTATAAATCAGATAGGAAAGTGCTTTATAAATTTCTGATATTAATATGGTTAATTAAATTTATATAATTCAGATAAACATTGTCGTGTTCAGGATTTATTTTCATGTATTAATTATCGGATCACTTGCTACATGCAACGCGATTGCGCTGTGCTAAATATTTAATAACAAGAACAAGAAACAACAAAACCGGAAAAGAAGCTTTTAACACTTTAATGCATAGTGTCCCCCGGAAAGAAATCAAATCTTCAGTCAATTTATCTGCTAGTTTGCTTTTTGCAGGGCGTTAATTATCGGAAATATCATGTAAAATTAAGTTGGTAAAAGCTGATAAGATCCGTTGGTTGGTGATAAAATTGTAAATTTTTACAATGGGAAGTTTAATACAACCAGGAGGTATGCTTTAACGATAACACCTCCTGCATGTTCAGATCACCTGTGTTGCGACCTCGTTTATCAAATATGTTACTCAATGTTACCCCCTGTAACTCTGTAAATGTAAATCTGTAAGTGAACCACAGTAAATCAATGATATGTACAAACCATGTTATAATTGTTAGTATGATTAATCTAACGTGATACTTATCAATAGAAACACATAAAATATTATTTTGTTTAGTGTAAGAAAGTAAAGGCATGGCACCCGTTATAAAAATAGAGGTCGAGGAAAATAGATGCGGTGCGATAATAGGTGAAAAGTTCAAAGATAACAATGGAGAACTTAATTTGAAAGGAGATGTAAAACTTAATACAGGGAAAAAAGATTTAAGGAAAGGCGTGGAAGCTATCTATGTGAATAAAATGGATACCGATGTCTTAATAAAAGACGTTTACTGGCAAAGTAGCAAGCCCGTTTCTACAAAGAAATGTATTTATGGACACAATAAATATTGTCTATGCATCAAAACCACACCGTCTAAACTGCAGAACGATAACACATGTTTAAAGTGTGAGATTGATTTAGGAAATAACAGCGATTGCAAGTCGGACATTTCTGATGATAGCTCTCACAGCAGCGGAAGTACAGAGGTAAAGTATTCACGAAATACTTATTTAACTAAACCACCATCGTCGGGTGGACGTTGCAGGAAAATACCTTCACATAAATGCTTTACGAAACAGCGCACGAAATCCGAGTCCAACAAAGTCATAGAAACATCTAAAATATACACGGATACTTACACGAAATTGGAAAACCTTGGCAAGCAATCTAGCACACAATGCATAAATATACGAAAGCAGAAAATAAATTCTATATATACATCGGATCCTTATCTGGAAAGATACAGACTACGACTAAATGAAAAACAGAAAAGTAGAATGAGTCATATAAACAGCATGTTTCATGTATTAGATGATATTTTACCGAACGATATAAAATGCGAAAACCAAGTGAGGCCGAATTCCAAACTTGGAGTATTGAGACGAGCGATTAGCTATATGAATGAACTATCAAACGAGTTAACAGAGGATATATGATATTTTATGCACAAACTATGTTAGATACTACAAATTTGACTTCAATAGGGTCGAACGCGACGAAGGAATGATGGCGAAACACTGCAAAGAAATGTGACTGATATAGAATAAATATTCAAGCGTTAAAGCATTGTTACATTTGTTACATGTGATCATTGCACGTGCCATACACATCAAATATTCAAAGATTTTAGTGTATCTACCGAACAAAGTTAATATTTTGACCCTGTTGTGTCTGGAATGAAATATTCGAACACCGAATCGAATGTCTTGTTATTAGTATCTACCCAGACAGTCGGTGTATTTGATGTCTGAAAATTTGCTATTTTAAAAGGCTTTATTAGGTAACATTTCCTATTCATGAACACGGATATGTTAACGTTATACACTAACGAACTTAAGCAAACCTAATTCTAAAACAGAGACAGTGTTAATCTGATGGGTTACAATCCCAGTCCACCGTGAATCCAAATAAATGTTCTGCAAATTATGTTTTAACAATTAGGTGACTAATTTTATTGTATTCAGGGTAACTTTCCAGAAACGTATGTTATTTATTTTTTCCTAGCATTTTTATTTATTTATTTACTACAGGTATAAGCAGTCAGCAGAGCTGTTCTAAGAAAACTTAACGGGCAGGAAGTATGTTTTTCAATCAAAAAATGAAGAGTAAAATTGAGGTTTCCCTAGAACAGTTCTCTTTAGAACAGTTAATTTTGTCAGGAAGTCAGAAAATTCACAACTCATAGAGCAGCTCAATTTACCAAGAAAAATACAATTTCTTTCTTTGAACAGCTCATTTCGGCAGGAAAGAGAGCTATATGGACTTTAGAATTGCTTATTTTGCGAGCGAAGCCAATTTCATCATTTCTCTAGAACACCTCTATTTTTTTAGGTCACACCACTAGTACACCTATTTCCTAGAATACTACCGTTGGATGCTTTCGTACTTGACTGAAGTTCAAGGAAAATCTATTGATCATTTCATGCACCCTCCTTAGCAGAGACCCTTAGAGATTCATTTCCGGTTTGTTTAATTCGAATCTTACGAATATTTATAAGGCTTAATTTCCACTTGCTATTTTTATTGCGATTGTCAGCCAGTTCTTTGTTCTTTGCATAATATCAACCAGATTACACCCTATGATACCGTGTTATCAATTTTAAATCACTAACATATTTTACATTTGATACGTGACCGATTATTAATCTTTTACACACCTTTATTGCTAGCTGTTTAAAAAATAAAATTGAACATATGTATATAGTAAGGTACTATTTAACCAAAGAGTGATACGCGTGTGCCCAACGACATCAAGAGGTGTGAATCTAATATTCTCTAATATTTTAAGATTAATAGTGGTAGTGGTTATACCGTAAAGTTCCGAAAGTAAGCGTTTACTTTAGAAATTAGTAGCTTCTGGGGGCGCTTACAATTGGATTGCGCTTACTTTTGGATCACGCTTACTATTGGATAGTAAAAAAAATATGTTAAAGACAATTATTTCACACAAAAATATTTTTCCATAAATAATTTTACAAAATCTTAACTAATATTTTGATGGTTTCAACACAATTTCAACTCAATGTTTATGCTTACGATGTTTATATGCTAATAATGTTTATGCTTATATAGTAAATTCTTTCGTATTTACTTCATCCCTCCCCCGGTGAAACTTATCCATACTTCTACACTTACTTTTATTTCTTTTTTGGAAAAGCGCTTACTTTCGGGGAGCGCTTACTTTCCGCATTGTGCTCACTTTCGGGAATTTTTCAGTGACTATTAAAAATTACGCTTACTTTCGGATTGCGTTTACTTTAGGATCACGCTTACCTTCGGAACTTTACGGTATTTGATTTACGTAGCCTCTTTAATTTCATGGAATATTAATCTGTCTATGGTTACCAGGAAGGGTCATATTCCGAGTTGAGATATAGAATCCATGCATGTCGTGACTCCGATTAGACTTCCGTCAAACAAGTAACATCTGGGTGTGAATCTCTAGATTGTTGCATCTACAATACCGGTCAGAATACATCAGGCGCTTGAGTTTTTAAGCCTAATTGTGTGTTTCCTTTTAAGTGTCAAAACAAGAATAGGGGGATTCGTAGACAAGATATCTTGTAGAATCACGCACACCAAAATATTTTCTCCAAAGTCCCCGAAATGTGCTCTTGTTTCTGTGTTTCTGATTGTCACAAAGGCTCTAACACTCCTTTCCAGAAATAACTAAAATTTTAAACTGTTTTTTGTAAGGAATTTATTTCTTGAACTAACTCCTCAATACCCAATATGTTTATACATAGAATATGATAATGGTGCAACTTGTATATATATATATATATATATGTACCGTTAACACCTTCCTTAAATTTAAGTACATGCAGTCAGAGTATTTAAATAAATGTAGAAGCTGCAATAATTATAGTTTCATGCTAACGCTTTTCCTATTTATGTAATTTTCATCAGAGAATTCTAATATGAAATCCATATCTTCTAAAAATAATTTGTAACTGATATGCAATTTTTGATGATTTCTGGTAAGGAGTACTGGCCCAATCCTGTGGCAAGCGAGGTTCTTCAACCCTGATGATGAACTACACTGAGTTCAGTACTTGGTTTTCCTACAGGGATTGACCCTCGTAATGAGGGCATTGGTAAACGGAAAAAGCTTACTATGCTGTCTGTTTATCTCGAATTAGCTACTTGGGTAAATAACTATTTGGAGAATTTGGGCTTGCGTAAGATATTTTGAAACTGAGAAAATTCGGCGCTTACCCACAGTGATAGCGACTCGAAATTCAGATGTTACACCATCATGGATTACGGCACTGGAGGAGAAGAATGAGTGAAAATGTGTATCGGACAAAGCACCGTTAACACGAGATTCACAATAATCAGGAATACGAGAGTAACTGGATATAAAACGAGGTGAAAATCCACAATAGCTTATTGTGTTTTCATTGATTTATTTATTGTGTCGGTATTTTCTGATGTCCAGCCCTTGTTATAAAAACCGCGCGAAAAAACATTCAAAATAACTTGGCACCCTTGGGGCTATTTACAATCCATTTAGAAGTCATTTTTTTGAATGAGAAATATAATATTCTAATTGTCTGTTCATAGCTGCCTAACAAGAAATGCGTCAATAGAGTTCGAATATTAGTTTTTAAGCTGAAAAAGTGCCCAACAGGAACACAAACGTTGGCAATGAGTTTTAATTTCAAGCCTTCGTCTAACTGTTGCGCTTGGTGTAGAAATAAGTTGTTTTTCATCAGGAATAGTTTATCTTTTTAATAATTTACATTTTGAGATCCGACACTTACAATTCTCTTCCGACGATTTTCACGCCCTTATTTGGTGTTGTTGGTACCTTATGTCAGGTAAGTGTAACCAACTCCTCATTTTATGTCTCATTGTTTGTCTTGCATGACTCTAGCTAGCTATAACCCTACGTATGAATCTAATAAATATAACAATTTTTTTTAACGACATGTTTCGGAAATCTTTTTCCTTTGTCAAGTTATAAGTTATGACATACTTAAAATAAAATTACATAAGCTAACATAGTTACCATAGCAATAATAAAACAAAT
>JANTOQ011004214.1:0-15422 GCA_027564595.1 Bythotiara depressa | reverse complement strand
TTAAGATTAAGCTCTGTTTTTGGTTGGCTTTGTTGCCACAAACATGGAACTAAACGAAAGAAATTAATTGGAGATTGCTATTCATAGTTCTTTGTACAAAAAGTTTGTAAGTTGTGTGAAAGTATTTTTATGAAATTTTTATGAACTTTGGGGTGGAGACCTGTAGACTTGATAATGCCATGATAGCCTGCACATAGCAAATTTTTTCTTTTTTAAAGAAAGGGTGTTATGGAAAACCTTAATTGAGTACAACTGTTATATTACACATTTTACAGTCATGTCAAACTATAAACCGTATATATTTAAATTAATTGTGAAATTTACAGTATGCTAACCCAAGTTTTTTCTCCATCTTTCAGTGGCACTATTATGATATTTCTTATCACAGCTGCCATTTTTAAGGAGAGGAATGTACCAAGTTAGTCTATAAAATACAAATACAAAATCAACAGCCATGCTGACCCATTAATCTGAAATCGGCATTTGTGGCAAACCCTTTTTTGAACTTGGTTCTGTCTGTCTCGATCATTGTAAAATTTGTACCTGAAAATAAAGTACCTTGCAAATAATGTATAGCTAGACTGTATATATTCATTTTGTAGCATAGCTATAGCTCCAAAAGCCTACCGGAACATGAAGAAAAACCAGTGCTGAAATTTTAGCCAAATTGGAGGGTAAATTTCCACATAGTTTTGTTTACATACAGCCTTGTACTGATAGCTAATGAAGATCAGTTAATAATGGTTAGTAACACATCATTGTGTGTGACTGAGAGGTGGAGTATTCAAAATCAGAACAAAGCTACAGGAAGATGTAACATAACTTACTTACTTTGGTCGAGCGCCAGATATCCCTGTCCATCATGGCTCTGTGTATTTCGTTTACTTCCTCGAGTTGTGTATCTCATTTCAGTAAGTCAACAGCTTTCATCCCCTTTTTCCTATGACGTTTTGTGGGCTCCCACAGTACCAGATGGTGAGCAATCTCATTGTTGTGTCCGACACAATGGCCTGCCAGACGCATTCTCCTCTCGGCAATAATTTGAGACAGCTTTGGTAGATTTTGATAGAGTCTCATTGGTTAGTTTTTGTTTCCAAGAGACATTTAGCACCATTCTCAACGTTCAAGTGTAGCAGCCATTTATCCGTTTTTCTAGTGTTTTGTTCACTGTCCATGCTTCTAACCAGTAGAGCAAAACAGATTCCACTGTGGCCTTAAACAGTCGAATATTTAGGTCCCTTTTCAAGTTAGATTGTCATATTGCCAGATGTAACATAAAACATATTTAAAATGTGGAAATTTAACCCCTCCGACTGATAAGCTGAAAACCACTCATGCTTTAAGCCTTCAATACCATACAATTTTAGCTTTGACATTAGATTTGAATGACCTATGGTAGCAAATGCTTTTGAGAGATCTGTGAACTGAAGAGTTCGATTCTAGATACTGAAATTGATTGGTTAAATTTTTTGATTTAGGAAAAAAATTATGAAACATTTTATAAATTCAATGTCAACAAACTATAAAAATTGCTGAAAATTTAGTGATGTGTCAGCATCATTCACATGAATTCTATGGGCTGGTTTATAACTTAGAAATGTATATATTAGGAGAAAATTCAACTCAGTTTGAGGAAAAGTATTTCTTAGGAGAGAAAATGAACATATTACATTAAAGTGAATAAGTTAAAATAATATGCATTTATTGAAAATAACTTGTATATATACAATTATTTTATCAGAAAATATAAAATAATAAATCATGGAAGAACATGTGATTCATTTGATGGACTTGAAAAAGTCCTGGTATGAAAAGGTGAGTGAATGTTCTACATTTTCTTGTAATTTATATTAAGCTTAATACTTGAAGCATGCAACATAATATATCTATAATTATTTCAATGCAGAGCATAAAAAATAAATATCTATTCAACTTCAATATAAGTGGTATTATAATATTATTATTTATTTAATATTAGTACATAAAATGTAATGACTGATTCATACACCATTTAATAATATTAAATAAAATATTTATCAAATATTTTATTAAGGTTGTTAAATAATATTCATGTTTATTTTGAAGATTTTCATAAATTGTGTGTGTTCAAAATCTTGTGTACTGACTAATTCACCACCATTGAGAAATGATTCATTCTGGTGTTAACACGTTCGCTGCCGAACTGATTTCCGAGCGGCGTTGCTACATTGCCGCCATATTTTCTGTTAAATACACGAGCCCTGTCGATGCATTTATACCTGAATACACACCCACTGTCAGATATGTTCCCACCCATTAAGACCTTTAATAATATGATAATTATGCATGAATGTTAGGAAATAATTAGGAGAATGCAATGCAAATTAATATTATAAACTATGAGATAACTCGTGCATGGCTGTTTTGGTTGAGAACGACTGCTACGAGTTAACTCGTAGTCGGCAGTTTTGCGTGGAAACGGCAGCTACGACTTATCTGCTTGTTGGCATTTTTAGGAAGAGTGACCACTACAAGATATCTCATAATTGGCAGCGAATGTGTTAATAGTAAAATAATCATTGTTGTTTACAATGGATTCTTAAAGGAGTGGTCCTGTGGATTTCACATTTTCAAATTTCAACAAAATTAGATTCAGTGCACATGAATTTGCCTAGAAAACGTATTATGTGAAATGAAAAATACTCATAGACCCCTAAAATTACTGTTAACATTTGGGTTTTAAGCCGTTGAAAGATGTTGCCTTGAGTTATGAGCTGTAGACAATTAATGTAACGTCATTGCCGACAAACTTCATTCATGAGCAGTTGCTGTATACATGTTGTTTAGTGAAAAATTGACATACAAAATGAGCTAAATGTACCATGATTTACTGTTCTGTCGTGGATTGCAAAAGCGTTCAAGCAGCTAGAAGAAACAAGAAAAACAAGAACAAATGAATGCATAAGCTTTTACCATCTTCCTCGAGATGAAAAATTTAAGAAAATATGGTTTAAAATTTAAAATTTAAAACAAGCAAAACACCAAAATATGACAGTACAAGGTGCAAATTAAGATTTCAAAACAGCTTCGCAAAAAATTTGGTTTCTTAGGGGATGCTGTGAAGCTAGATGTTTTCTGGTTTTACATTCTAAATGGTTCAGATAAACTTGAAATCCACAGAGCTGTTTTTAGTTAGCTAGCTAGCTAGCTAGCTTGTAAATAAACAAGTTTTATATGTTTAGCTTGCTAGGAGATATAACAAAAAAACTGACCTGTTAGAAATTTTCTTTTTTGAAGTAATGTCAATGCAGCAATTCTTTACTGTTGTAATAACTTGTTTATTTACTTTCATTTTATCAATTGATCAAAGCAGCCCACGTTTTATCAATCATGTTTTGTTTTTCATTGCATTTTCTCCGTGGAACTTACCTCGTGCATGCCTGTAATAGAATACTAGCATGCAATGGTTTTAAACAAAACTTTTATGATTAAATTTGATTTGATTTGATTATGATTATTTGTAAACACATGAGAATTCTAAAATCATTACAGGTCACACACATGTGTTCATTTCTTAATAAAATTTTTAATAATAACTCTTCATCACAGATGTTGCGAAATTACACCTCTATAATCAACCCCACCTGTTAACTTCATACCCAGGGATTTTTCTTCTTTTTGAAAGCCAATTTTATTTCTATCTGCCATAAGTTGCATGGGACACTATGCTAATTGTAATAAAAATATACATATAACTAAAGCCTCTTTTTCTTAAAAATATGTATTGCTGTTATTCATCTCTATCACTTTCGATACCCAACAAAACATAGATTGCTACATCGACGGAGTCGGCCGATTTGCCCATTTTTCTTCTCTTTTCTGGGTAGTGGTGTGGTTTTGCTCCAGCGATTCTGCATATCCTTTCATTGTACCACTAGGAAACTGGATTAAATTCCTTAACAGAAACTCCCTCTTCCCCAATCCTTAAACTATGTTCTAGTCGCTCTCTGCTCAACCTATTTCTAAAATCAGTTTTTACACGATTCATTCTACTAAACATTCTTTCTAATTTTGTGTTGGTGAGTGGAGTAATAAGCAATAATTCGACGATGTGGAGTACATTTTTACAAGACTGGCGTACGTCTGATGTAAATATTCGAGACCAAATATCTGTGTAAATAAAAGATTTTAAGCCACAAATCAGAGAACGCACCTCATTTTACAGAACGTCCCACTCAGTGTAAAATTGAGATACTTGGCACTTGTTGTGATGAAGAAGTATAAGTCAAAGTGTATTTTAATAGTGTCATCCCCATATGTTAGCAATTCCTTGTCACTTTCAGGCCATCTACTACAGTCTAAAATTGTGCACAGATGTAAAAATATGGGACGTTTTTACAGATCAGAGAATCATCTGTATGATTTATGAGAGAAATAATATCACTGTAGGAGCATTTAATCACGTCACAACTAGAGTCAAAGTTTTTTATTTTGATCCCTTGATACTTGGATTGATCATCCTCAGAGACAACATCCCTTAACAGTTTTCGTAAAATTTGTAAGTCTGGTAGAATTTCTATTATCAAGTGATTATTGATCTATTAGAGCATTTAACTTGGTCATCGACCATTGAAAATCTTGAATACGTTTAATTGCTGCAACAGGTTTGTGGCGCTCTTGTTGCAAACCCAAACTTAACACCTTTATTGGGGAAAATAAATCTAAATAAACATCCAAATGGATAGGATACTTTGTTTGTGTGCAAAGTTTAGCAAAACTTTCAAGTTCTGCCCTTTTTAGCGCCTGTGAATCGGTCTGGGCAAGATATTCTAAGTGAGTCATAAAGACACTATAATGACTCAAATGATTTCCATTGGCTGTATTTTGTGTGCAATCCAACAGGTCCCAGATGCTTTTGTTGGTTTTGGTATAGATTTTTCAAATATCTCTGAGAATTCATGAAGTTCTCAAAGTCGTTTTGGCCTTTTCTTGTAAAGATAATAAAACTTTGTGAGCATTGTATCAATTTCATCAAAAAATGTTCCTTTGAAGGCATCTTTAATCATGAATTCAAACCTATGATTAAAACAGTGAATAGTATCAACCATGGTGCTATTTCCTTTATTTCTGCACCCAACCCATAATGTATACCTGTGTTTACAGATGCACCGTCAACATTCAAACCATGTAAGCTACGAGAAAAATCAGTGATACCAATGTGTTAAAATGATTCCTTGATGGCTGCTTTAAGTCTGTCAGCATCTGCATCTTTCACGCCATTTTTTCTTGTAAATCCACGAGAGCAGGAAAATCATCATAAGGGCATTCATTTTTTGCTAAATAGTAGGCTGCACATGAATTGCTAGAGTTTCCTTGTCCTTTTCTGACATCTTGGTAAATCCTCTTCCCATAGGAGTTTTTGCAAGTATCTCTTTGTTATAATTAGATGCTACAAGCATTTTTTTTTCCGTTCCATGTCTTTTGCACTCTTATGAGGGTCTCCATTAATATGCTTTTCAAGACTGTCCTTTTTCACAGATTCTGCCCCCGTTATCCAGTTCTTAGAAAATCCTTTAACTGAATTAATGTTTTCTTCGAATTTGACACAAACTTTACAGCATAATTTTACAAACTTTTCCTATCATAACTCTTTTTCTAACTCACTATTAAAACTGTTTTCTCATTTCTTTACAGTTTGTAATGATGCCATGTTTATTGAGAGATGTTGAAAATTAAATGAACATTTAATTCATTCACCCTTGATTTTTACTCAAATTTGCATTTTGCAAGCAAAGAGAAAATTGAATAGAAGAGCAATTATGGTGGCCTCTTTCACAAGAGAAAATTTTCTATTACAAAATTAAGTGGAAATAAAATATATGATTTTCTTTTAACAATGACCTTTCTTTAAAATATAACGTGCTTTCTTTCTTTCACGTGTAAGCATGGTTTGTTTCTTTAATTGAAATGTACACATGTTTCCTTTATATAGTAGCAAAGAAATAAAAACCAGTGCAAATATATTTTACTTTTCAAACTCACTCCTACGCTGTAATTGTTTAGTATTTTTTAATTTTCTTTTCTATGACGATTATTTTGAGAAAACTTGATGAAGGAGAATAATTTCTGTGAAATTACAAGTATGTCAGCCGTAAAGTAAGTTTGTTAATAATAATAAATTGTGACATGATCAATCACTAGTGAGACTTAGAAATAAGAAAATCTAAAGTTTTCATAATTTTCATGTCTTGCAGGAATGGAAACAGTAATAAAAGATTTCATTGTTTACTTAACTGATGTACAGATGTTTAGAAATGTGCTAAATTTCTAAAAATTTCTAAAGTTACACATCCCATTTTTATCAGATTTCTAGAAAAATGCTTCACAATTTTTTTGTTTTGCTTCGCAAAATGTGAAGTGTGGACTGCTAATTCATACTCTGCAGTATAAGCATCTGTCATTTACACTTTGATTAGCAGTGCTTTGGATGAGATTTGAAGATTCACTACGTCTTTGTATTTCTTACGTCAATTTAAAAGTTTCATGCTTCTTCAAAACAATTTTTTTTATAAATTCATTACGTTTTTGATAATTGATTATCTTGACGTTGTGTAGAATTGGTAAAACGTTTTACTTATTATACAATTTTGTTAATTGATTTTTCTTTTTATTAAAAATGAAAACATTTTGAAAACATTTTCAAGCTAGCTAAAATAGATTGTATTATGATTGGTGTGTTGGATAATAAGTTACACACATGAGTAGTTTTTTTACAGATTATATATAAACTAGTTTACATAAAAATTGTTGAGAATGTGTAATAAGGAATAAAAACAAACCATGAAGAAGTTGTTGTGTGATCATGTAAAGTAGAAAAATCGACTGTGATGAAGATTTTATGGAAGATTCACAAGTTCATACGTAGAATTCTTAAATATATATATCTATTTAATAAAAAATAATTTCATAATTATCAGTTTCTATGACTCGTTTGGGTTCAAATTGAAACGGCTGCAAGCCTATGAGGGAAGATGATATTTCTTCTATTTCTTCTTGGTCTTCATCGTTGGAAGGAAGGGAAAGTGAGCTTTCTTATTCCCCAGATAATGTTAACATTTAAAGTCACCAGAATACATGATTTATTTAAAATTAGCGCTAAATAGAATTTATTTCAAGAGCCTGTTTGAAACTTCTCATTCACCTCTTTTAATATTTTATGAACTATGTCGATAATGATGTCACAAAATTTATTTTATAGCTGCTTTTGCGCGGTCCACAAAATTTTAAGTTTGCAGCGTTACTGCTAAAAACAGAAAATCACTAGAAATAAGAAAATAATTGGTCTTTATCAATTTTTAGGTGCTGGTTCCGAATGTTTTGTTTTTAGAAATTGATTTTTTTCATGGGACCACTCCTTTAAAATTGTTACTAAAAAGCTCAAAGTCTTTGTGTTTTTTAAAATGTTACAAATGTTTTTGTTTATTTTGTTTGTATCAAGCCAAAATTCAACAAAGTGTCCAGGATTTCTTTGTTTTACAACCATTAGGTAGTTAACTGAGTATTTGTTTTTTTACACAAGATTGCTATAACCTGGTAAACTTACAAAACAAGTAGTTGAAAGCGAACATTGCTATAAAAAAGAAATGTGGAAACACTTTGCTATAACATCTGAAAATTTTAAATGCATGGTTAGCCTACTCTATCAAACATTTTAGTTCTTACATTAATTTTTTTTCTCTGCAACACTTAAATATATTCCTTGCAAAATCATTATAATGTTTTTGTAATGTATCATTGAAACATTATCACTAGTCATCAAAACCTTCTTTAACTTTAAATGTAAACAAAATGATAATCAAAATTTAAAGAACATTTTATATAAATTAAATTTCTGTGTTGAAGTGAATGACATTGCTAAAACTACTAGAAAAACTAAAATGCAGATGAAAAACATTTTCATAACTGTTCTATATATGTTCTTCACATTCACTTCAACTGACTGAAACCAATTTGAAGATATGTTTATGAAACGTTATTATCCACTTTAAGATGAATAGAAGCTTTTCATAGTAGAATGCATCAAATAATTTCTTGTTCATATAAACACTGATGCTGATGATGATGAGATTTGCTAAAACATTTTTATTATATAATATACTTTATTTAAATAATCCATGTTCTCTATTGGGGGCATATATCCAAAGTCTTTTCAGCCAAGATCATTTTATAGATATCATCATAGCATAGTTGGTGAAGGAAAACAGAGAATGATTCTGTTTTTAAATAATATTTTTAATTTTTTAGGGTTTTGATACTGTTATTCTCCATCTATATATTCGTGATGTGAAACACGCAGAAGTCATCTTTGAAAGAGAACGTGTCATTGCAAAGTTTTCAACAGAGTAAGATTATTGCACTAAGTATATTATTATGTCCTTTTTAGCCTCTGTTATATTGTACATTATTATTATTATTATTATACTGTATTGTATATTATTATTTTGTAATAGACTTTGGAAAATATTTAAAAATATTCATGAAATAATATTTAAGGAAAAAATGTTTTAAAAATATATGCTTGTATTTATTTTTATTTTTAGTTAACTCATTTTTTAAAAGTCTGGACATCTAAAATAATGATACAAATTGAGCTGTAAAAAAAATTATCGACTTTTTACAAATCCATAACTGCTATATTTTGTTATATTATACTTTTACTTTACCATGGTATGATGAATAAAAACAAAAACCTGTATGCCTTTAATTGAATGATAAACATTCTAAACAAAATTAATCTAACAAGCAATTTTGTTATTAATAGTATACCTGTAAACCTTTGGGTTTTTTTACTCTGTAGATTAAAGGTACTTTAGCATGTAGAAGTCATAAGGCTTTCTTATAGCTGTTATCAGTTGTAGCCATATATTTAGCTCCAACTTTCAACTACTTTGTCGTAGCCCTTTAAAACTTTCTGATGTCAAAGATATGTCTTTTATGCAAAATCACATGTGCGGAATTTGCTTGGCTTTTTTTATTTCACTCTATACAGACAATTTGTGATTTTTCTACACACAGAAATTATTGAATAACTCCTGAAATATAAAAAAACAAAAAAATTCCACGAAAGCGATTGTTTTTAGTATATACCATCACAATGAATCAGAATCCAATGAATTTAACAAAACTTGGAGCATTTTAAAGAGCTTTAAAATGAGTTAAAGATACCCTGTTACCATGCAATTTTTCAGGTACTAAAAAATAAACTAGTAATTTTTTTATTGATAATTAGTGTTTAACTATATACCTACTAGATTTGGATCTTTAAAATTATGGATAAGAAGGAGAATTTTCCAATTTTCTTACTAAAAAAAAGGATACAAGTGCCCTTAAATTACTTTTCAAATTTTTTTGACTAGGATTTTAACATATTTAGTTAACAAAAGACCAAAACAACATAATTTTTTTAACAATAAACAGATTCACAACTACTCCAGTAATGAATAATATCAATTTATTTTCTTGTGATAGATATTGAGAAAGAACGTCTTCTTCTTTCTGTATGTTTGCACTGTTTTAACCAAATCTTTTATCATATAATTTACAATATGTACAAAACACATTGCCTGTAATTTTAATGTCCCTTTAAAATGAGCACAAAATTTTTTTGTCCTTTATTTTTTATAATGATACAATGATGCAGCATTGTCATTTGGAACCATCTTGAAAAAGTTTTCATATTTTCAATTTGTTTTGGGGACCTCGAATTAGTCCTGGGTTTAGTGGATCATTGAGGCATGGTTGCTAGAGAGGGGGGAAAGGGCCCTAGATTGGCTAAAACAGCCATTTCCAATGGATAAAACTGTATTTTGCAAGTACACATTTTTACCCAGAAACCTGAGCTTTCTTGTTATAACTGTATAAATTATTTCTAACAGCCTGTTAAATTATTTCTAACAGCCTGTTAAATTTTTAAAAGTAGTTAAATCTCACATCAGCTGTTCCTTCTCTTGTTCTATTATCCTTTGTCAGAGCAGCGTGTTTACAAAAATCTAATCATTTTGGCTACCATTATTGTTTCTGGACTATGTTCACACAACCGAGGGGTTATTTACGGAATAATTTAGCAAGTCTGAACAGTGTTCAAAAATAACTTTTTTCGTGGTTCGTGATATTATGTGACTTCATGAGGGCCCCCATGGTAGGGTCTGAAGGGCAGAAAATTTTTCTGGAGACTCGTCTAGTCCTAGATCACTGTAAAAGCATTATTTTTCTTGAAAATAAGACATTGAAAATATATAAAAATAACTCAACATTGAAGAAAAACTTTCTTAGAAATATGTTCCTATGCTGGAAACAAAGAAAAATTAACATAGAAATATGTTCACGGTACGTTTTCACAGCCAAAAACAAAGACGAACAGACCTAGAAAAGTGAGCACGTCATATTTTCACGACCAGAAACAAAGAAAAATAAACATAAATAAGTGTGTACGGCACATTCTTACAGAAAATTTTCAGTAAACATGTTTCTACGCTCGTTATCCTACATTTTTAGCTGTATAAATTATTTTTCTTACTTTTATAGTCATTTTCATTTTCATTTCACAGTCATTTTCATTTTCATTTCACGCACATGTATCTCCTACATGGGGTTTTAACAAGAATAATATAATATATATATGTTTTTACAATAATATTGCAATTCATTTTCAAACTTGACAGATAACCAAGAGATAACAATAGTCATAACAAAAAGTTTAACTGGACTGATTATTTTCTCTTGACACTAAATTAAGTAAATTTTGAAACTTCATTTGACATCTACGAAGGTGATGAGATATGTAGTAGTAATGGCAATTTTATTGTTACTTTAATCGAACACGTACACACAATCATGAATAATGAAAAAGCTTGACAGTGTGAACACTGATAAATCATTCTGAATAAATGAAAGACAGCTGGCCCACAACAGATAAATTGATGTGCTTTGTACTCTTTATTTTTACCTCCAGACTTACAGTTATGTATTTGAAAACTATGGGGTCAAAAATTATAGTAAAACACTGCAACAATTCTTTTTAAACTTTTCTTATTACAGACATAAAAATATATGCTCATGTGATAATGTTTGATTCTCTTTTAAAACACATCCAATGAGATGGTAACCAAAGTTTTTAATATGGCAAAGTAGACGTGGGTCGTAAGTGAAGGAAGCATGTTGGGAAGATACTGAACCTAGTTTAAAGAACGATTTAAAGAATGCAAAAGAAAATAATTTGATGTTAAACCATGTGATGTATAGTCATTCTTTCTTTCAGACCGACTGGTAAATATATTTCTAAGTTTAACACAAGTGTAAAAGAAAGCAAGGAAAGAGGGAAAATAATTCAACGCTATCAAAATCACTCTGGATACGACCCTGTTACATATATATACCTCCACAAATCTGTCATAACTTTTGTTAAAATTAACTTTTTGTAATTCTGTAATTGTGTATACATTATACCCAAAACAATAATTGCGGAATTCATGGTGCAAAATCTTTAATGACAACTAAAAGATATTAGCTTGCAAAGCTCTTTGTGGTTACTCTTATTCCACAACATTCAGAACATCTGTACTAATCATTTTGTGTATGATCATTGTTGTTTTTAATGTCTATTGTGTAAATATAGCAGCAGTTTCTAGTCCCTTAATTCTATTATAAATTTTGTCATAGCAGCCATTTTTCAGCTGTCTTATTTCTGCATGATAAATACAAAGCAAAATGAATTAAGCCTGATTTCCATTCATTGGAATTTTCCATGTGAGCATGATTTCATTGTTCTTGTTTCATAATTCTACTTTTTGCTCTCAACTCTTTTAAACAACCAATCAGATTTTAAGAAAATGTTGCCCACGCAGAAAATTCCACTTAATGCCAATACGCTTGACATCAGGAATTATGATTGTGGTGAGCTGAATCCAAAGCTTTAAAATACTAATGAATGATATGAAACTTAGAATGATAAATCTGCTAGACAAGTTTTTATTTTCCAAGCTTGAACTTGTCAATAAATAATATGCTTATATCTAAAATTTGATGTTCATTCAGCCATCATCAGAAATCATTATTGCCAATTCAACAGAGCAACAATACTAATTTCACATTCTAGTTAATGATCTGCAACTTAATCACTATTGTTTCTTTTGACATTTGAAGTACCACGCACCCAGTAATCGTGATTAGTAAACAGTCAAAAGGAGAGTAAAGTTGTTTTGCTCATAATAGATAAAAATCCGGGATAAGATACTGATAGTTGACTGTCTTAAAATTATGAACTTTCATAGCATAGTGGCTGTTATTGGCCATCGATCTTCAAGTGTGCAGTGCTTCTTGTTATATTATTATAAACTACATTTATTATAAATATTATTGAATGTGCATTTTGTGTACAGAAAGCTAAAGAATTTACCTCACACAATACACTTTTCCTGTAAATAGTGTCCCCTCTAACAAGCACACACTCCTCCTGACCCAAAATTGTGAGTGAATTTCTACTGTCTTAAGAAAATTGACCTTTTATTTTCTAGGAATGCACAATTTTTGAAGCTTTATGAAGAGAAAGAAAAAAGCTGCTTCTGTTATGTTATAAATACTCGGTATGTTATAAACACCCTGTAGATCTTATCACAAAAGGAAATTTTTTCCTATTTTGTCATTAGTATTGAGTTTATTGTACTAAATAAATTATATAATCTTTTATATAATTTGTCATTAATTACAGTACCTGACATTTTGCTGACTGTATTTATTATTCATGTCCAGTCTCTCTGAATAGTGAATGAATATCAACACTTAAATTGGTGCTACAATATTCACTGTTGTTATGCCTTAAGTTCTATTGGCAAATAATCACTGTACCATGACCAGAAAGTTCTTTTTATTGAAAACAGTGAAATTAACCTATTCAGGGAGTCACGTGGTGAGCTGCCATTCATAACATTGAAAGGTACTAGACAGCTTCGTCAAATCACAACCCTTTCTGTGACAAATGCCAACATCTTTAATACGCCTTCTTTGAATACAGCTGTGTGTTGTGTGGTTTGCTATCACTATACATTAATACTCTCACAATGTTTTTCTATTTACTTTTGTTTTTCTTTTTGTTTTGTTTTTTCAAAAAGTATTTTGTTTTGTTTACTAGAAAATATTTTGTTTTGCTTACTAGAAAAGAGTATTGTCTTCACGAATTCTTGAACCCTTTTCTAATACAGGAGAGAGCGGACTGGGACCATGAAAATCTAATTTGCTTCCACTCACCAAACTTAGGGGGCCGGGCACCACAAAAGTCAAATTGCTGAAAATAAACAAGTATCACTTTGTGAATGAATGAACAACTCATTAGCCCTTTGAGTACCAAGGACATATATATACATCCTACCGGCACTACTTCAAACCACCAAGGACGTATATATATGTCATGCTTAGGTGCCGTAGCATTACCAGAAAGAAACTCAAAATTATTTACCCAGCAACCAAGGATGTATATATACTTCTTATTCATTCAACACTTAACAACCGTAAAATAATACATGTTATACCATACGTAACACCTGGGGAAATCCGAAAATTTTAGGTTTATGGATAAACAAATAAAACAGGACTTTTGAAGAGATTTCTGTTGTTCTAAATAAAGCTTCAAAATATCATTTTATAATGGATTTCGAGCAACAAAATCGAGTGTTATTGCAATGTTGGTTCTTCTTCTGAACCAACAGATTTTGTTAAATCTTCCTTGAATATAGATGTATATATACACCTTTGGTGGTCTAGCGAAAGAATATATATACGTCCAATGTTTATAATAATTTTTTGACAACCGAATGAACCTTTAAAATAATATGCTTTTGAACAACCAGACTTCATTAAGTGTTGCTTAAAGATGTGTATATACACCCTTGGTGGTCTAGCGAGAGAATAGGTAGATTTTCGTTGCGATTGTTACAGCTCCGGAAATTTGGATGTAATATACATCCTTCGTTGCTCAAGTGAATAACCTGTAAGTTCTACGGTGTCATGTGGAAGAGTAATTCATAGTACTGGAATTCAATAGGTTAACATCATGTTCTATGGTTCTTATGCTTTACATAACTACCTCAACCCTTTCATTCAATTGTTTGTTTAATCAGTCCACTTAAATTGGTGGAATACTACTGTGTGGTTGTTACATACTTGATTGTTTCTTGCAATCTCCAGAACAGTACTTGATACAATCTCCTGTACACAATAATATATAAAAACCAAGATTGTAAGTTATCATATTTTAAATGGGTGTCAAACGTCATAATCAGTTTTAATCAAATGAATATATAAATGCAGATTGGTAATTTCTATATCTAGATTATGAATTGAATTATATATAACATTTACCTGTTTAACCTGTTATTATCTGCCATTATGGATTGAGTTTTTATGATTTTTATATTAATTGTTGATTAGCAGTGATTTTCAAATGTGGAAAATGAAATTGATAAAACTGATTGCACTAATATTTTAAAAAAGCTCATAATACTCCTCAATGTAAATAAATTTGACAAAATGGTCACAGAATGACGGAAACACATTTTCACGAAAGGTTATCTCTTAAGCATCTTTGAATGGTATATTTAGGAGGAAATATATATAAAATTCAAGTCTGTATATAAACTCTCTAAGGAAATCAAATACAGTTAATGTGAAAAGAAAAGAAATAGCAAAGAGATAATAATTTTATGAAATAAAAATGGAAAGTCAAAGGGAAAAAGATTTTAAAAAAAGATTAAAAAAAAAAATTTCAATGCAATTATTGTGCTTAATTAAGTGATGTTAAAATTAAAATTATAATAATTATTCTGTAATTTGAAATGAAATGAACATGCTGAAACTGTTTAAAGCACGCAGAATTGTTAGATATTTTTGCTATGGGTATAATAAAAGTAATGGATGTCATTGATATTTTTCACGCTGACATGTAGTGTTTAAAATGCAAATTCTGTTGTCAGTCAACCAGTTTAGAACACAGACTTGATCATAATTAAAGGTAGACTGACGTGAATTCGTGATTCCCATATAAATAAAAAATTCTGAAAATATTCAGAAAAACACAAACTTAAAGTTGTAATTTTATCTCATTATAAGAGGAATAAAAGAATCTCTCTTAATAAAGTTATTAACACTATTATGAATAGGACATTATTTATGAAAAGTTTTGTTATCTCCATAACAATGGAATCATTATTAAATACACCTATCAGACTTAAGGGGCTACCATTTTGAATATTTTTCTGTTTCTGCCACATTAAAACTGACAGCAGATTTGAATTCCTCGTCGAAACATAAGCCAGAATGCAAAGTTTCAAAAGCATATCTGCACTGGAAGTAATTTTATGGCGTTTTGAAATCTAGAAAAATAAAGAAAAATA
>JANTOQ011004213.1:0-10867 GCA_027564595.1 Bythotiara depressa | reverse complement strand
TTCGTATTGTTGTCTATCTTTTGTGTGTACTTGGGAATAAATAATACGCGTATTTCTCCTTTTGTTGACGATTTTAACAGTTGGCGAGAAGTGGATATTGATAACATACAAATTGCTTCACAAAATAATTTAAGTCAATTAATCAACACCCCAATTCATATTCTTCCAAACTTTTTACTTTACAACCAAATTTAATTACAAAAACTAGTGTCCAATCTTTATGAGAGTTGTTAGTAACTCATCAAATTATTGTGGCTAAACTAAACTCTTCTTTCCTCCCCCGTATAAGCTTTTCGTCTGGGAATATTCATTTTA
Organism: Bythotiara depressa; assembly: GCA_027564595.1. Classification (NCBI taxonomy): domain Eukaryota; kingdom Metazoa; phylum Cnidaria; class Hydrozoa; order Anthoathecata; family Bythotiaridae; genus Bythotiara; species Bythotiara depressa. Next base: position 10,552 of record JANTOQ011004213.1, on the reverse strand, counting down.
AGATACATTGAAAGGTTTAATGTAGCCTTCATACGAATGACCAGGTTGAATTCCTTACAAGTTGTATTCCAATGTTTTTAATAACTTTGTAGCTTATAAATTATAAGCACTATATGTAAAAAATGTGCATTATGTAAAAAATGGTCGTAATGTTCATAAAGAACATTACATACATTTTTTTCTTTTTTTTTCTTTAATAAATATCAAATTTACAATAATTAACAGAAAGTAATAAAACATATATTATACAAACAAGTACAAACACATAACATATAGCACACTCGCAAGGAACAAAAATTGTAATATCGCAAAGTATGTTACCTAAAGTACAAGGTAAATAAAAAATGTATATTTTAAAAAAATGGTCAAGGCTAAATATGGTTAGGTGTGAGTTGTTTCTCTTAGAGTAATTGACTACCAAAACGTTTTGATTGGATAATGAAATTAATTTCATGGGTTATAATATTTCTATTGGAAATGATATTATAAAGTAGTTAGAATTATCAAAGTAGTTAGATTATCAAAGAGAGAACGACGAAGAGTTTTGTAATTAAGGCAATGCAGTAGTAAATATTCAGTTGACTCACTAACACAAAATGAACAACTACAAAAGAATCGACTGTGTCATTAAAATAATGGTGAAATTTGTATTCAGATAGGTGGCTGAGACGAACCCTTAATCTTGTTAGTAACTTTAGGCCTCGAGAATCATGAATGTAAATCATTACTAAACTTAATACTGCATTGGTTAGCGTTGCTAAGAAAGGATACTTTAAATGGTCCACAACTAGGTCCTAAATTACATTGATCTGTTCTTAATAAATTCTTTAACAAGAAGAAATTGCAATTAATTTCACCAATCTTAAATGATAATGACATTTTCATTACAAACGCTCACGAGAATGCTACATTGTTTACTTCTTTCTCGACATTGTAAATTAATTCAAATTTCTAGATGAGTCACCTCCGTTTGAATATATAACCAATACTAACAATGAAATTATTATATTTTACAAAAATAATGCCCTAACCTCTATCCGATCACTATACCCAAATAAAACCTATGTTTGGGACAATGCTTCTATTCAACTGGTAAAAATATACGGTATTATTTCCTCTCTTAACAATATTTAAAACATCATCAGACTCGGGATATTACCCAGATCTTTGTAAAAAGGAAAATGCTGTTCCAGTTCATAAAAAAACTGTAGACATTTGCTAAAATAACTATAGACCAATTTCTTTATTGCCTATATGTGGAAAACTGCTCGAGAAATGTATTAATGATAATCTTTATAATTCCATTCTAACAATATCTCCTCTTCTTGTCATTTGTAAAAATGATGCTTCTGTTTCTTACTTGCAATAACTCATAAAATATTTTAAAGCCTTCACTTGTGTCCGATTCTTGAAACACGTGGAGTATTTTTAGACATCTCTAAAGCATTTAACAGGGGGTATGGCATGAAGGTTAAAAAATATTGTTGATTGTTCATTTTTTTCACTTTTTTGTGTCTTACCTCCTGGTTATATTAAACTTCACATTAAAAACCATTGTAATTTTATAGGGAATCAGGGTTTCTTATCAACTTTTAATAAATATATTTTTCATTATATATCCAAGAATTTACCCCCTGGGAAAAGCAAAATAGTAAAGAAATGACCAATGATTTGATTCCTTTCCGGGGAATACTCGGTCCTCTGTTTTTACATATTTATTTTCACATTATATTATGATATCCCTGATGGACTTCAAAGTAATGTTAAATGTTTTGCTAATGACACAGACCTTTTTTAAATATTTTTGATAATATTCATTCGTCTACGGTCTTAAACTATGATCTGAGTTAGGTTGCTGGCTGGGAATTTGATAGAAAACGTCTTTTAATCAAGATCTCTCAAAACTGACGGAGGAAGTTATTTTTTTCTACTAAAAAAGTTAAGAATGAACTTCCTAACCTTTAACTACTGTTTTGTTGCCACGCAGCAGCGACCCAAACATCTTTCTTGACAGAAATATCATATTAGATCATCATTTGAAATATGTTATAAGGAGAAAAATGGCTAACACAAAGGTATATCATTAACAAAACGTATTTTTTACATTTTTTCCAAGACACACTGTACTTAGTATTTACTAACAATTTATTAGATCACGCCTTGATTATGGAGATGTAATCTTGCCATAGATCTTAATGACTTGGCTTTTGCCAAAAACTTGCATATCTTCAATACAATTACAATACATCCTTGGCACTAACAGGTACTATATTTGGTACTTCTCGTGGAAAACTGTATCAAGTGAAAGCGTAACCCTTAATTCCTGAATATTCCTCTTGTCTATTTTAAATTTCTCATTGAAAAAATCGTTCCCCATTAATTATTTCTATTAAACACGAACTACTGAGATTTATGAGACCTACTGAAGCACTTGTTTATATTGCTTATCCACGTGCATTTAAAAGTAGTAATTAGGCTGCATTTTGGTCTTAGTTACCATCATCGTGAACATAAGTTTCATCAAAATGTTCAAAATACTATAAGTCCTTTTCATTTACGCGGAGGAACTAATTTTATGGAAACTAATGAACATTTCCTATTGTACTGCCGCTATGTTCTGGTGTCCTATTAACAGGCAAAGCTCCTTAAGGCTACACATAACATTTAATTTTTGCCAAAATAGAAATTTTATATTGCGTAGAATACTTATTTAAAATTAGAAATATAAATTTCTCACCAGAAAAGTCTCCAAATAAATAAAAAGTACTTTAAAAAAAAAAAATGTTTGCAAAGAGAAATTAATCTTTCTAACGTTTGTACTAACTGTTACTAATGATAACGAACATTTATTTCTTCCTTTTCTTTCTAATTAATTACAACTTATTGTAAATTTAATCGGCACAGTTCCGTTCTCATATCTTAGTTCTGTTCTCATATGTTAGTTCCGTTTCCATGTGTTAGTTCCGTTCTCATACGTTAGTTCCGTTTCCATATGTTAGTTCCGTTCCCATATGTTAGGAGGAGCAAATATGTACTCTTGTAAAAAGTTTATTTTAATGAATTGAAAACACCTAAATGTTGGATGTTTTTTGTGCTTTTCCCCCGTACACAATCATGCCTACATTTTTAGTTGGAGACTATTTTAGGACATCTACTGAAGCTGTTCTAAAAAAAATGTGATACCAAGCAATATTACTAGCTCTAGAAAATGCACGTGTACTCAATACTTTTTTTGATACCATAGAAAAGTACACGTTTTTGGATAATTATTAAGTGAAGTATTTGGCAGTAATAAGCTTCCGTGGAAAAGCATTAGATTTCTTTATGTTGGAACTTAGAAGGCTTACAGCCTTCTTCTTGCTCCAGCCAGTCTTTCGTATATTGTAAATAATTTATCCTACCTATACATTTATGTAATATTCTTTTTAAACGGCAAATATATATATACAAACTAAAAAATAAAATAAAATAATAATAATAAAATTCCCCACACACTTCCTCGATTTTTTTCTCTCCCATAATAGAACACAGAACTAATATATATAGTATATAGTACCGTCAACACTCGTTAATTCGAACAAATTCTCTTGAAATCTTGAAATCTCTACAAAATCCGTTCGATAATTCGAAATCTGTTTTTCGAATATTTCTTTAATTCGATAAAAACTAATTCAAACTTCTCGAGACATAGATAATGGGTTCTAAGATGAGCCAGTTAACTGTCTAAATCAAAATGATATATCTTCGTCAACTAACTCTACAAAGATGCTCCTTATTTTGAAAATCGACTTTGCCATAACGTTTCAAAATTTAAAAGTCACCTATCCTTCCAAGCTGCTACCCTCACAATAGTCTCCCTAAAACTCGGGACATAGTATTTTAGTTTTTCAATAGCTTGCACCACAATTGTAATTGACGTAACCAATAGAGAACACTTCAGCTAAGTGGATAAATATTTAAAACTGAAACTTTTTTTTTTTTTGTATTCTAGAATAATATAAATTGCACCAATTTATAAACAATATAAACCAGCCGTTGGAAGTTCTGCGGCGAATTATTTGTCGTTCACAATGGAACAACCAACTTCTTAATATTTTATTTTATATTTTGCTATTTTTGTATGTTTTTGAATATAGAAAGAAAAAAAAAGTTTGGCGCATGATCGGGTTCGAACTGAAATCGCATTGGTGGAGGTTGAAGTGCCATTGAAGTAATAATCTTTAAAAAAATAACACTTCCTAATCCAGTGTTCGTGGCCTAATGGATTAAGCGTTCGATTTTCAAACCTAGATATATAGGTTCAAATCCCACCACCGATAACTTTTTTTTTAATAAGTTGAAACAGGCTTCTTTTTTTAAAATTTATAATTTTAGAAAACATATTTTTAGAACGACTCGCCTTGAAGCTCCAACCTTTCTACAGTTATTTATAATAATGTCACTGACTTTCCTAAAAGTAAAAAAAACAAGAACTTGCTACGGTAAATTTTTAAGAACACGTTTTCACTAGGCTGAATATTTAAAGATAGATTCGCGTGTATAGCCTCGACTCGGGAAAAATGACGACAACACACGTACGGAGCCCAAAATATAGTTCTGTCGGCTAAAGCCGCACAACAAAAAACAGGACATAGGACAACACGAAAACACCAAATAAAGGAAAGATCCCAGAGAGGCACAGAAATTATATCGCTAGGAACTATTTCCCACGATTAAAATAAAACATATGTAAATAAGCGTACTAACACTTATGTCAAAGTCAGGGTATGGTTAATTTTTATATTAATAGCTCGTCAAACCATTTTTTTTTCTTTTTTTTTTTTCTATTCAAAAATTATAAATTACATTAAACAAACGCTAAATAAAAATAAAATTTATAAATTATAAGATTGAGGAGAATAATTTTATTTGTAATTGTGTGTTGAAACAGTCACTACCGTAAAGAAAGATTCTCACCAGTGAGGAAATGGAAAATGGTAAAAAAATATATCATTATCACGTAGGTTGTCAAAAGGTATCAAGCACTGAGCAGAAAATAACTGGGGCAACGCGAGAAGAAAAGTTCATTTGTTTCAACAGCATTTGTTCCGCGTAAATATAAAAGGTTATTGATATCCTAAACGTTGTGTCGAAATTTATGTTTGCGAAGGTGACTAAGTCTAACGCGAAGTCTAGTGGGGCTGCTACATTTTGAGTTCCCCGCTCGGCCACGCCCACTTTTCAGAGAGGGGAACTTGGACGCCTCAATGCATTGAGTTGTCTGCTGTCGTTTTAGGTAGCGTGAAATTCGGGGCGGGGAGCTCGATCGGTAATTGTGATCCATAAAGGAAACTTAGAGTTTCCCGATTTTCGAGTTCCCCGCTTATTTTTTATAGCTCGAAGCTCGACCAGCTTATTATATTATATATCACCGAGTTTCCCAGTTTTCCGCTTTCCCGCAGTCTTGAAAGATTGGTTTACACATGAAAGAAATTTTGTCCATCCAGGATTGGGAGTCGTAAATGATAAATGAATGATATCATGTCATGTCATGGACCGGGATGATTTAAACGTTGGATTTAAACATGTTATCAACATTGCTGCCGAAAAGTAAACGTTGAAAGTTGTGCATTAAGAAAATAATATACACCACTAGATTTGTTTCTTATTCACATTTAACATTTAAAAATCAATTAACCTCTTTATATCTTATTATTATTTGTCTGGTTAGTTTTTGACCTTCTTCACAAACAGTAGAGAAACTGGTGGCTTCCTGAAGGTAAATCGTGATGTTTACTTTTCTTTCTGATGAGTTGGCATATAATAAAATAAGCTAGCCGAGTTATCCGCTTTGAAAAAAAGCCGGAGGGGAAGTAAGCGGGGAACTCGAAATCGTGTTTAGGGTATGAGGACAACTAGACCGAGTTTTACGTTCCTATACGACAGCAGACAACTCGATGTATTGAGACGTCCGAGTTCCCGCTCTGAAAAATGGGCGTGGCCGAGCGGGGAACTCGAAATGTAGCAGCCCCAAATTTTTAATGACATAAAGGAAGGCGAGTTTCGAATACCAGGATCAAGTTGTTCCCAATTAATAGCACAGAAAGGAAAAAGGATGCCATAAATCGATCAGTTCTAATTGCTGGGATATAGGTGGAACTTACTTATCTGAGGCCATATGATGGTGTACGCGATTCAGGTAAAAATGGTTTAAATATTGCTGGGATTTGTTACTTATAGTTTACAATAAAAGCATAACCTTTTATACCTTCTATTAAAGAGACTTTCTAAGCCTAATTTTTCACGCGATGTTCCACGAATAGCACCCGTAATTGCCTGTGAGGTATTGTATTGAATCAAGTAGATTCAATTATTTTACAAAAATAATAATTACTAGGATTGTCATAAATTATATCCCCATAATCTAGATGAGGTCTAATAAATTATTTATGAATATTGACAAGAATAAAGTCTAGGAATAAAGTTATATAGACATTTTAGTATTTTTTTCCTTCAGGTGTTAACCAAACTTAAGCTTCTTAAAACCACACCTAATACTAATGCTTATTATTTAAACAGTTAAAACAGTCATATTTATTATTAAAACTGTTTCTCGTAGCAACAGAACTGGATCGTTATTCACAGCCTTCTAGAAAAAGAAATCCATCAATCAGAAATGAAGTTAGAAACGTGCTCTCGGGCTACGCTTTCCGCAGTCCAATACTATTAGATTTTATTGGTACTAATAATCACACATGCATGCGGGAAATTTATAATTGATTGCCATAGTGTTTTCCGCAGATTGAACAAAATTGCCCGAACGCGTTGACCGAACCATTGAGTGCAATTTGTGTAACCAAAGGGAAACACGAGGGCAATTAATTTTGAATTTCCCGAAGTGCATTTGTGATTATTGAATAATCAAATTAAAAAATTGAAAAACGACAGAAAGCGGAAACCAAATCTTTAAAAAAAAGGAAGTACCAAGATGAAATCGACAACGATTAGTTTGGAAATGAAGTCTGAACGTTTTTAATACGTTTTTTTTTAAGAAACATACAACGCACGCAACAGGATTTATACACCCTTGACGAAACTTAGTCCGTATTTTTATATGACTGGGAAGAACAGCTTACTTCAACAAAAATGTTTTTTCAAGCGACATTGTGTCGGGTATTAACCCTAATTGGTATGGGCTTTCAGGAGGTTGTTTGGTATGGGGGGATTACCCTCCCCCCACCGTGGTCAAAAATATTTTTTTGCCACATAGCATGTGTACACATCATACCTAAAAAGTAATTTTTAATGTCAATATCTTTGTTTACATCTTATAATTCAATGTTTATAACATAAAAATGAGTAACATTTTGTCAGGTGGCCTTGACATATGGTCAATTACCGGCAAAAATATTAATCACTTTTCTTAAAATTAAGTAATAGATAAAAACAAAAAGTTACAAAATTTAGGAGATGCACAGAAAGGCAAAAAAAGTTATGAAGGGGAGGGGGGATGCTGATTCTGGCCGCCAAATTTACCTCCATTTTTGTTGCAGGTTTCGTGGAGTGTGGCGTTTTTCTAGGCTTGCCTTAGCTGTCTGGCTTTCCTTTCTAACAGTGATTGGCTGTTTTTAAAGCAAATATCTTTACAGATTGAAAATGGGTAATCACCGGTAAATACCAGTCCAACGAAGCTTGCATAACAGCTAACGAGTCTGGTTCATAATCTTAATAAACCGTTTTGTTTTCGAAGTTATGCGTAAAATAAAGACAGCACTTTATCAAGTTCGCTACCTTTATACATATGTAATTCGGTCGGCTTTTTCTTCTACTTAGCCCGAGCTTTAAACTACATAACCCAGTTATTTGTGCTTTTCCCGGTGTTTCCGTTTTTCGACTTTTCAAATAAAGCCAGAAGATCGTCTTCTTTCAATAATTGAAAGCGTTCAGCAGCCATGTCAGAGAATTGAGTGTTACGTGGTGGTGTGGGAATTGTTGGATGTGGGATGTGGGGTTTAAATTGAGATGTGGAATATGGGGTGTGGGATGTGGATTTACAAAACTCCAAAATAGTTTCGTTTTATTATTATATAACTTGTCGAAGAAACTGTGTTTTTTTTTGTTCGGTATGCTTACCTCCATACTTACTATCTTTCAAAATTATGTAATTACCGTAGGGAAATTTTATTTTTTAAATTATTTTTTGAAAAAGAATCTGCTTCTAAAAAGCCTGAAGGAATTTCACTGTTCCTCATCCTATATTCAGGCGCGCCACTAGAAGGGGTCGGACCCCTGTCCTCTCAAAATCAGTGCCCTATTTTTATGTCAGGCAAGTTAAAAAGGTCAATATAATGCGCTTTATCACCGTTTTAGGTAATCTTAAACAAAACAAAATTTATTCGTGGTTGGGCGACATTTACTTAGGCCTGAATCTCCAATCCAAACATCGTTCCTACGGACCTGTATGATACTTACTAATGTTATAATAATTCGTTTTTATTCTGTTTTATACTAACACAAAATGACTACCGTATTTCCTCCAATAAACGCCGCACTTTCAAGAGTAATAATTGACATAAACGCGTCCCTCCAATAAACGCCGCAATTAAAATGTGGCGTTTATTAGAAGCAACACTTAAACAAATAAGATACATGCGAACCATTTCATCTAATCGATGATGACTCAGAAGAAGAAGAAATAGACATTATGTAGATTGTTCATAGATCATTTGCGCTATTTTTTATGTAATGTGTTAAAATAATACCACGTAAAACTGTTAGCTAAGAATATTATTTTCTAAACCGAAATTCCATTTTTGTAATAAACGCCGCCCTCTAATAAACGCCGCAATTTTTTTTCTCTGAAAAAAATAAATGCCGGTATGCCTTTTTTTAAGACCCCTACCCAAAAATAATCCTAGTTGCGCGCCTGATATTATGTTTTGGTGAACTGTTCTTTTTGGAAACTAAATTCGTAGATGTTCTGCTGTGTTCTGAAATTCTAGAGAAAATGCGCCATGGAGTGCTTCTGAATACAACCCTGGACAAAATTTGTGGCAATTATGAGGTTTTAAACCTCATTCATATCTGAACACTTTTCGTCTAATGTGCATAAAAAAAAGAACGGGTGAAGTTGTTATGTAGAAACTTGGTAGGAACGCAAATATGTTTTCTTAAGAATTAATTAATTAATTAATTAATTGTTTTATTACGCCACAAAGTACAAAAATTGACAAATTAAAGAAGCTAGCGAGACCCCGTGGAGTTTGGTGTACACCGTGATTACTTCATTGCTGATATGTCTAAGGTCCGCGCGTCTAAGTCTTTGGTAAACAGAAAAAAAAATTATATCCGAATTATCTTTATATCTTTATTAATTAATTTCGGTGAGCTAATTTGGTAACTTTTGGCAAATACTTATGATCAAGATTGTAAGAAGGTATTATCAGCTGCAATAAATTCTTCTCTCAAAATAGCCCGGTTAGTCAGATAAAAAAAAAACTAATTAAATTACCGGCTGACGACAAGAGGTTCCTACTTAATAATCTAATTGCTATTACTAAATGATAAGGATTGGAGTCTGATGGCCGGCTAACTACTTACTATAGACAGATAGCCGTATGACGTCATAGCGGCGATACATAAACAAATTCAGCATTGTACTTTTTGCTATAACAAAATGTATGCTATGGGAAAAGAGAAAGAGTAATGCCGCTAAAATTTTTATATAAAGTTATAATGGTGAATGGCGTCTCTTAATTATACACTGGTCATGAAAGCGGTTTGTTTAGAATACCCGCTATGAAGAAACATCGCATTTGTTTCTAAGTAATATAATATTTCCTAACGTCATTCTAAGTTCCGGAATGAAAGTATTTGGAACTAAAGTGTAAGGAAGAAAAAAGATGAAGTGAATGAAAGGGATCCCATTATATTACGAAACTGACAACAGAACTTTAAAATCACCTACCACCTACGCAAATACATTAACCTCGTGTTTCTAGTTTACTAATGTAACACCATTACTGAGGCACTTATATAAAAGCTGCCCAGCCTCTGGTGTACTGCTGGTGTACTAATAATGATGCCCCATTTTGTACCATGTCCGGTGCACCGTTTACCAATTCTGGTCAATTTAGTGCATCAATTCTGACGCACACTATTTAGAAAAAACGTGGTTTCTCAAGAACATATCTAACTTAAGACAAGTTCTACATTCCTTTGTGATTTAGATCACTAAATTGTTTAACGTCGCGATTATTGACCACGATAAATAACTATATGAAATATATTCAGCCTCAAAACAGGTTGAAGCTAAAGATAACATAATTTACCAATAACACTTTGCATGTTGCAGTTGAAAACAATTATTTGTTCATTATGATATTGGTTTCGTCATTTTAAAGCTTAATTTCTTTCCAGGAATGTACAATCTGATGCCACATAAATGCAGCCTTTTCACAACCTCATGCTAGCCTCACGCAGTATCAAAATACAGCAAACGCATTGCTAACAGAAGGAAATCTGATATGTCTTCACACCCATGGTGCATTGTCTTCATACCCATGGTGCATTG
>JANTOQ011003102.1:0-15800 GCA_027564595.1 Bythotiara depressa | reverse complement strand
ACAGATATCTCAAGAGAGAAATAAAAGATTGTAATATGTAATATGTAATATGTAATATTATGTAATATGTAATATGTGAAAGTAAATGTCAAACAAAAGATTATCTAGATCACAGCATTGTACTTGAGTGCACCCACGCGTAATACATAATCGTTTATTAATTATACATATACTTCAGCATCTGATTACCCCTTCATTCGAAAGAAGCCAACGGAGGTGTCCTAGATGTAACATTTGTATCAAATAACAAAAGGGTAATTCTAGAGAGATGAGGAAGTTAGCAAAATGAGCTGTTCCGAGAAAAAAATGTATTTTTTCCTGGTTGTGAATTTTCTGACTTCCTGGCAAAATGAACTGTACTAAGAGAAACCACCTCCTTTCTTGGAATAACAGGTGTTATATAAGAGAAGGAGGAGCGCTTCCTGAGAAAAAGAGGTGTTCTAAGGAAACCTCAATTTTCCTCTTCATTTGATTCAAGAACGCACTTCCTGACAGTTAAAAACACCTGTTTACTTAGTACAGCTCTTCCGGGTGCTTCTGTCCATTTTTGCCAGCTAAAACGGTTTATTGTTTCAACTGATATCATCTGCATCAGTGTTCTAGTTAGTTATTAGAAATCCCTTTTGTTTCATTCGTGTTTATTTTACTTCACCTTTTTGGAAGCAAAAGTCTTATTGAATTTTTAAATAAAATTATGTTAATACCTGATAGTCCTATTATTATTATTTTGCTTATAATTCGATTATAAATGAAAAAGTCTAAAATCTACTATGTTTTATAACTTATTTAAAAAATTAATTTAAAAAAAACTTTTCAGCTGAAATTATAGACATGATGTCTATTGAAGTGAAACGATAAGAGCCCTATTCTTGATGCAACAGTCAAAACAATGGTCAACGTGCGTGTTTACAACTTTGTTTACATTGTTGTTACTGTTATTTTCCTTATGTGGCGCTATAATTGTATCATAATTCGAATTATTGGCTAAATAAAAGGAGTGTAACTAGCGCTTTAAGCATATTTTCCCGCAGAAAGAAATTTCAATGACTGTGATTAGCTGAGACAAATTTATCATCATCCCGTTTACATGGGGGTTTGCTAAAACTCCCGAGATGAAACGAAACATGACAGTGATGAACACTGTTAAATTTAAAATAGCCTACAATGGCGGAGGTATATATTGGAACAACGCGCCACAATTACCATATTATAGTGTTCCACAAGTTAGTTACTTTGGGCGTTATAACTGCCTGAAGCACTAGTTAGTTACTTTGGGGCGTTATGATTGCCTGGAGCGCAAGTTAATCACTTTGGGCGTTATGACTGCCTGAAGCACAAACTAGATACTTTGGGCGTTACGACTGCCTGAAGCGCACAGCTAGTTGAAGTAAGTGCAATTTACGATAGTAGCAAGTAAAGTTATTGAGATGGTGGTTGCGCCTTCTAGAGATCCTAGCCGATTTTTGGTTTTATGTGTCTAGCTAGTCATACTGATGTTTATATCACTAGGTAGTGACACCAAACACGTAACACATATATGTATGTTTATTTTTTGTAAATAGGTTTGTTTTACTACGGCAAATATATGACAAACTGAAAAAAGATGCGCAATCCTACGAAGTTTTCCGACGTCTCCTACCTCCATACCTCCATTCTTATTCTCTGGACATTTAACTGGAATAGGGCGTCACGTAAATGGAGCCCAAAATAGCAAATATTTCAATTATTTTTTCCTAGATTGTAGATGTTCATCACGTGACCTTATATTTTAGCGAATGGTGAATTATATACGTTTGGAAGAGCAGGCCCGCGACTTGGTTATTCAACAGAAGACAGGAAACAGTTAGTACCAAGGAAGGTGGAATCGCTCTCCGAACAATTCATAACAAAGGCTTCCTGTGGATTAGAATTTACTCTAGGTAAGTGGCTCATCTCGATTAATACATAGTGTCCCCCGGAAAGAAATCAAATCATCGGTCATTTCTTTGCTAGTTTGCTTTTTCCAGGGGTTTAATTATTGGAAATATAATGTAAAGTAAATTTGGTAAAAGCTGATTAAACTCCCAGGTTCCTCATAAATTAATAAAGTTTTCCAATGGGAAGATTAATATACCCAAGAAGTATGCTTTTGTCAGGAAGTATGCTTTTGCATAACTTCTCTACCGTCTGCGAAATTACTCAAGTGTGTGTTGTTTATACTTTACTGTGTTGTTTGGTTTGTTATTTCTGGGTGAGACATAAATGTAAATCAATTGGAGCAATAGACCTTTCCCGAAATTGTTCTTATGAGAAAGTACAAAAATGATCTCAAAACATGTCTTTGTGATAAGTTAGAAAGGTTGTTATAGTATAGTATACAACTCGGTCAAAGCTTTCTAAATAGTTCTTTAAGTACCAATTAAAAATTTTAAACATTAAAACACCTATAGTTCTTCTAGAAAAATTTTATGATTTTTAAATGTTAATCATAAAAATACAATTTTTGACGGAGAAATCCACCCTGAAATTTTTGACGGAGAAACTCCCCCCTGAAATCTGTTTTTTATGATAAGCAAACAATCCACCCTGAAATCTGTTTTTTATGATAAGCAAACCTATAGTTTGAGTGACGTCACACAAATTAATTTAGTAAATGTCTATTAGCATACACATTAAACATGAAATGCCCAAAAACTACGGAATGTCAAATCTCAATGTAAGTTATCCTGTTTGGATAAAAAAAAAGGTCGTTCATATTGTAACAAAATGTAGTTTACGTTGACGCCGGTGAGATGTTATAATTACAGCCGACGCTCGATCTTGAGCATTTCGGTTTCTCGAACAAAATAGCCGGTCCCGTGAGCGTTCTATCAAATCACACCAAATGTCTGCGCGCTATCTGGAACTTCGCTATCGCTGATGAATTTTTGGGTAACATCGCCAATTTTCTCGCAATCAATATTTTGTACTCTGTACTAATGGACGACTGAGAAAAAATACACCTGTAGACTTTTAATAAGACCTTTTACCAACTTTATTTTTCCTTTCATTGCTAATTAGTCACACCCCTGAAAAAAGCAAAACAGCAAAGAAATGAATATAGATTTGAATAATTTCCGGGGGACACCATGACGTGTTTTACATAGTCAGAGGAAATGCACAAAACATTCTGAGATTTCGGATGCTATAATGTTAGAATCAAATCACGAAGAAATTCAAAAATACGAAATAATTTAAGTTACTAGTTAAAAATTCTAAAGGTCTTTAGATCTCTTTAGTTACTTATTGTGTGTTCTTTTTTACCCTGCATCACCCAATAGTATTAATAATGGCAAATAGAAAGTTCCTGATTTAGATTTTTTTTTTGCCAGATTTTATCCGTTTTTTCGATAGCTCAAACATTCACTCTCTCCAACAAATTTGTTGATCCTTTGAGAGTTCGATATATCAAGCGTCGACTGTCGTTAGTTATTTATAGAAATTCTTCCCTTTCTCCCACTTTGGTTGTTTCCCATTATTTCTAGCGTAATATAAAGTCATGTCATGAAATAATTGGTCAGTATTGTTGTAAACTTAGCATCCTTGCCTTGAGTTTTTCGGTGTCAGATTTTCTTCTGATATATACGTGTGAAGTGTATATATTTGTGACAAAATAAAGTCAAAAAACTGTTATAAATTAACTGAAAGTAGATCGAAATTCCTCCCATTCAAAGATTTGTGGATATGTGTATGGATACTACCTGACATTAAAATGTGTGATCTGGAAACGAGACTTCCAGAACATGGCTGGAAAGATAAATTAAACGTGAAAGAGTGTGGTCTCGATGGTTTTGCTACTCGATTATTTAACTACTTTGCCGGTATTTTAATGAGTTATCATCTTACATAAACAGAACGGGTGAACTATAAAGTGCTCTACACACAAACAAGCGTTTAAAATTTAAATTCATATGGCTAAACATATTGTCTATGCTTTGCTTCCACATTGTTTTAGTACTGGTTTCACTCACGCAATTTTTTAAATTAAAAACACTATTTCGGTACGTGCTGCACGATACTGTCCAAAAACCGTTCTATTCTCTCTGTAACTGCAATTTCCTTTGAACCACTACTTGAATCCATACCGCGATTGACATTATTTATAGAGCCATTATTTCCTATGTTATCTCTGGAATCCTTATGTGATACTGCTATTTTTCTAACTTTCGTTGTTTCTTTTTCTGAAGATTTATCGGTTGGTTCTTCAGGTATAATACTTCCACGTCTATTGATATGTGAGCTAATTTTACGGCTGACATTTGTGCATTGAAAGGGCTGGGTTTCTTTTTCTTTGCAAAGATTGGGTAGTAGTACTCCAAGGCTGGAAGTTCTCCAAATTCCTTCGTGTTTTTCTTCCTTGGAAAATACGTCTTCAGCACTATAACTCCGTAATCTTGTCTCAGTTTCTCGAACTCTTAATATGGGCCTTTGTATGACTTGTCCAGCTGCTTTATCTCTGTCTAGTAAGTGTCTCATCGGTGCCGGTGAACTCTCAGTGGGTGTCTTCTGACGCATTGGCGTGTTTGAAGTTCTCCTGACGATACCAGGCGAATCATTGATGTCGTTATTAACTCCAAGAGAACATGTCGTGTGACGTCTTAATTTCGGTGTTGTGGAGGGTGTTTGGGATCTGAATATGTTCTCCGATGACCGTCTTAATCGAGGTGTAAGCAAAATATCTAATTTATCTCTCGTCTGCGCCCCCTCTTTCGGAGAATTGTATCCTGAGTGGTTACTATATGGGAAGGGTGTCGCCTTTCTCATTGTTAAGGGCAGTTTTTCATTGTCAAATATATTGATCTTTTGCAATTTTTGGTTGAGCTTTGTCATTAATGCGCGTTGCTCAATACTAATGTTTTTCTCACATGTCTTCTTTTGTTGATTGTACGCGTTGATCTTTAGATTTAGTCGTCCTTCTTCCATGTTATTGTACTTATGTGCCCTGTTTTCCATCTTCGAGATACTTGTTGAAAACTTCATCGTGAAAGAGAAATAAAAATATAGAAAAGAAAGTAGAATGTGGTAAAGCATCTACTTACTTTTCAAATATAGATTTGATACAAAGCATCATTTATGTTTCAGGGAGTTATTCATTTTTCTTTTTTTAATTATTATAAGACCCCCTGATCCTTCATAAGATTATAAAGGTTTCCAGTGAGACGATAACTGTAGCCAGGGGTTATCTGTGCATTAAAGTGTTAAAGATGATATTTTATCATTTTTTGCCTGACGTAGGCCCAGTTTACATTAAAGCTAAATGAATTCAAACTGTTTACAGTAGCAAACTCGAGTTCATATCAAGTATCATGTAAACAAAGCCTTGTGCGTTTTGTAACAGGAATACTTGATATCTACAAATTAGTGCGTCTTTAAGGATCATTTTTACTAAATATTACAAAACAGTTGCGAAATATTGACGATATCTCAATATAGACAACAAGATCAATCATATTTACCTTGTAAAAAATATCCAGCTGCGTTTTCCAATACTCATAAACTTCAGCAGAGGAATAAAAAACAAAAGAAATTTCAAAAAAAAACCAACAAAAATCCAACTTTCATTCACCGTGTTGATTTTTTTTAGTAAATCTGTAAATCTTCTTGCTCATGCTTGTTTTTGTACAGTGAAATGAACTTGTAATATTTAGATCGAGCTATTGTTGAAGAAACTGCACAGTTAGTTACTGTCCTGGGAAAGCTTTCTTTTAAATAGGTAAAAGGAGGACCGGTGCCTCTTAACTTTTTTCAATAGGATTATAGTTTTAGACGTCGTTTTAATACGTCCGCAGCCTGGTAGCCCATCAAGCTAAAATAATTACTAGAACATTATGTTGATGTGTTGATATTCTTGCTTAATTACCGAACCGTGTATTGACGTTTTTAAGAATGCTTTTAAGTCAACGACAGGGTGTTATATATAGCATTACTTTTTTTAAAGCGTTTTTAATAACGAATATATTTATTGACACCAATTAATTTTTGACTTGGGTGGGAACCAGAGTATTATTTTAAGGTTTATCGTGCTGGAATTCTGGTCTTGGTTTTATACTAAAGTTTGAAAATTTTCTAATTAGTTGGAAGATAATTGTAATGATTATACTAATTACTTGTATTATTTTTCTTACGCAAGCTTGAATTGATGTTTACAATTTGCAATTTCTTGTCACATTCACCTAGGCACAGTTTGCTGTCTGGATCATCTTTTTTTATAATTACCTGCCTCAGTTTGTACTTGTGATTAATTGTTATACTTATTTATGCCTTATAATTAAACGAGGAACCTGTTGTCATCTTTTACCAAATTTATTTTACCTTATATTTCCAATAATTAACCCCCTGGAAAAATCTAAACAGCAAAGAGATTATTATTGATTGCATTAATCCCAGGGGACACTAACTAAGGCTAAGATATGATATAAGACAAGCAAGTTTTCCGAGGTTTCTCGAGGAAAAAGAAGGTTTGGTTCCCCTGAAGGAAGATCGTGTCGATAAAACAGAACAGGCTCGACTTTTCTGAAAGGGGGAGCCCCAGTTGAAAAATACGAAAAGCAGAGAAAGGTGGTTGGAAACAGCAGGTATGAAGCACGCACGCACACAATCTAGCAGCGAGCCAAGAAAAGACGTTACTATAATAAAAATTTGCCGAGGAATACACGTACACCTCGTAGTTTCGACTGAAACGTTACTGCCGCTGAAAGAAAACGGATACCAGAGAAAGAAAAAAGTGGGTCTTACCGAAGGGAGTAAAGCTTCATACCTAATGCAAGAAGAAAGTCACGAAGGTTCCCGAATGTAGACAACAGTAACAAAGGCTAGGAGAGCCAAGAAAAAACGACCAGACGAGATCTTAGAAAGAGATAAAGAGCTACAGGATGATCCTGAAGAAGTTTGTAAAATTAGTAGAAGAAAATAAATGAATGGTACCGTACCAAAAATCGATATCGCTGAAAATGGTATCGTACCGCGAATCATTATATCGCACAAATAAAGACGATAACGCAGCGAATTAGCATATCGCACAATTAAAATTGGTATCGCACCACACGAAAAACGATACAGTAGTAAGCACTTATCAAAACTAATATATCGAAATTAACACAACAGACACTAACTTAAAACAGTAGAGAAACCAAACAAAAACTTATCATAAACAAAAAAAATGACGCAATAAGCTCCGGATAAAACAAGAAACACAAAATGAAGCCGATCGACATAAACGCATTACAACAGCCGGCAAGCTGGTTTTTTCAACGGTAAAAATCCATACAGCAGAAACCGGGTACAGCCATCTCGGAAAAATAAATCCTATCGACGATCACTTGAAAATTCAAACAACCTGACAGAACCGGATTAAGGGCCGCGAGGCCGAGGATCCTGTTGCGGCTTCGCCAAGCTCAACGGGCCGAGGTTTCTCGTGGAAACACACTGAAAGGTGTCACAATATCATCATAACAGGGTTTCCGCTGACATCTACCCCGTTCTCTCTACCTGGAAACTTTAACCCTTTAATGCATAAGCATACCTCCTGGTTATATTAAACTTCCCATTGGAAACCTTTATAATTTTATGAGGAACCAGGGGGTCTTATCAGCTTATCAGGTCTTATGTTTCCAATAATTAACCCCTTGGAAAAAGGAAAATAGAAAAGAAATGACCAGGGACTATGCATTAAAGGTTTAAGAAAAAGAGACCAAGAACGAAAGGGGTGAACCTAAAAAATCTCACATATTGCTTGTAGGTCTTTAGCATCACGACTCCACACAGGCATGGTTTTAAAATTGTATCAATAAGAGTATTAAAAAGTATGAATTATTATCAAATAAAGTAATAAGAATTTGATGGTTGATAAAATCCAATAAATTACCTACATTGCTAGACAAACAATGATACTTTGTTGTAGCGTTCAAAGCTGTTTTATGTATCAGATCTAGGTTATCAACAAACTTTTCATACTATTTGAGGAAGGTAAAAAAACAATCTAAAAAAACTTAGTAATGAATATAGAAAGTGTGAGATTTAACCACTTAAATTACACGGAACAATGGCAAAGGTTTTTTATGATCTACTCAAAGTGTGCCGTATTGTACCAAGCATTGTGGATAGCCAGTCGTCCAATACAGGCATACATACCCTGTACTTGGGCTTTCTGTGTGAAAAGTACAAAGGGTGTCTTAAGAATGATGATCGGGTGGCATCCATCACAAAACTTGGGTCTCCCTCGCAAAATAATAGTCGTGGATCTTTCGCATTTAGACCTGGATCTCTATCCAAAAAAACTCTATCAATCGTGATCCTACCAATCGTTTCCATGATGAGGTTGAATGGAGCTTAATATTTTGACCCAGATTGAACCTGTAAATATTTTGGATGTCTGTCTGTAACACAACAACTGAAGACCTTACTACGTCACTGTAACACAACAACTGAAGACCTTACTACGACACTGTAATACAACAACTGAAGACCTTCCTACGACACTGTATATCCTCCTGGTTATAAACAACTCCCGTTGGAAACCTTTATAATTTTATGTAGATCCAGAGCGGCGTATCAGCTTTTTAATGTACATTATATTTCCATGAATTAACCCCCTGTATAAAGCGAAATAGCGAAGAAACGACCAAAGATTTTATTCCTTTCCGGGGACACTGTATTAAAGGGTATGTATTATAAAACTTTAATCTTCGTGGTTAGAAGGCAGACGTGTTTTTATGCGTAATAAAAATAGAGATATTTATGTTGTGAAATTCTTTATATATCGTGAAAAACGTAATTTTACCACTCTCAGAGGACTTAATATTCGTCTTGTTCTCATAATTACGCTAAAGTAACTCCGTGTAATAAACTAATCTCAACTGATGTTGTCAATGAAAATACAAGTTAAACCACCGCGATTGTTGACATGAATGTGTTGGATATTGAACACGTAGAAGACAGTCTTATACCAAACATACCGCCATACATAAGAAACGGAGAAAATATCAATGATATAATGAATGGCGACGAACTACCTATCGAGCTGATGGAAACCAAGTATATTGCTGGTGATAATAAGAGTGAACCAGATTTTTTAGTGACAAATACCTCACCCGTTAAACGTTAAGAAAAAACACCCTATTTACCCGACATAGAAATAGAACAGACAGTAGTCAACAACACCGATATTCTATGGGGTAACATGCCATATTATACATTCCTAAATTTTATCAACAGTACATATGAAGTAATTCTAGTAATTCTATTTGCCACATTAAAATCATAATAAATTCAGTAAAAGAAGCAAATAAATAAATAAATAAAGGCACACGAAAGGGACAATACTAGCCCTATTTCCATAATATTCCATGATAATCGTAAAATATCGTATAATTCTGTTCAAAGTACCATCAGGAAAATCAGGACGTTTATCGAGGAGCTAACATTCTGGCTACATCAGTTTAACACTTCATCGAAATGAAATGCAATAGCTCTTAAAACGTTTATGGTTCGCCGTCATTGATGTTACAAAAACCTAGGGAGGCTAGGGAACACTCTGAATGTTTAGCAAGAAGGATTGAGCTATGAAGAAAAGGAGACGGTGTTATCATTATGAAAGTAGTTAAAACATTCAGGTGAAGTTTGTAACATCTAAGAAAGTAAGGCCCGTTGAAGATACCTCGCGAATCTTCGCAAAATTAATAATGGAAGGGAAAATGCCTGCCGCGCTGAAGTTCCTTGATACGGAAAGTTCCTCAGGGGTATTAAAACTAACAGATCAAGTACTAAAGGACCTTGAAGCTAAACACCCGAAACCAGGAGAAATTAAGGACGATAGTCTATTATACGGTCCTATAGACTTCATACGAAAATGCTTCTTTGACACGATTGATGAACAAACTAATGAATGCTGCACTCAACACCGCAGGTCCTTCTAGGATGGATTCGGAACTATACAGTCGTATACTTTGCTCAAAAAACTTTAATACCGCTGGAAAAGCTCTTCGTGAAGAGATTGTATTACTCACAAAAAACCTATTGACCATATCATACCAGCCAGAGCTTCTAGAGTCTTATGTTGATTCGCGACTTATACCGCTCGATAAAAATCCCGGCATGCGACCAATCGGAGTAGGTGAAGTTCTACGTAGAATTGTTGGGAAAATCGTCAGCCGGCACGTGACCAAAGAGATCAAAGAAGCAGCAGGACCGCTTCAAACCTGTGCCAGTCATGGTGCAGGGGAGGAAGCTGCTATTCACGCAATGCGTAATTTATTTGAAAGTGATGATACAGATGCAGTACTGCTTATTGATGCTACTAACGCTTTCAATTGTTTAAACCGTACAGTAGCATTACATAACGTGCAAGTGACATGCCCCATAATTTCAAAATACCATGTAGTGGTTAACACTCTCGCCTTTGACGGAGCGACCCCGGGTTCGATTCTCAGCTGGAGAAAAAATTTATATCTTGTATAAAGGTTTACGGATGAGACATTGGGCAACGTTTCCACGTGGGGCCACGCTCACTATATGTTATATGTTGTGTGCGCCACTAGTCTGACAATATACATTAATTGTCCTCGTCAGCTAGTGGTCAGTGTTGTGTATGTGAGTTTCTGTAAGGTGTTAATACCTAACTTGGTTAGAAAATATATATATATTATTCATATCAGGAGGAGGCATGTTATTATCGATGGAGGGAACAACACAAGGCGACCCACTGGGAATGCCCTGGTACTCTCTTTAAGCACTGTTTCCATAATTGAAAGCTACGTGTTCAAGATCCAACTGTTAAACAAGTGTGACTAGCTGACGATGCTGCCGCAGCAGGTACACTTAAACCTCTATATGATTGGTATCGTCATTTAGAAACCATTGGTTCAAAGTTTGGATATTACGTCAATTGTTCTAAAAGCTGGTTAATAGTAAAAAAATCCAATGAAATTGCTGCGGAAGCAAAGAGCATATTTGGTGAAAGTGTAAATATTACGGTTGATGGTATTAGGCATTTGGGTGCTGTTATAGGATCAGAACGCTATAAAAAGGAATATTGCGAAGACATTGTGGAAAACTGGGTAAAAGAGCTTAAACATTTATGTGAAATTGTCGAGACTCAGCCACAAGCTGCATACGAAAGGATATAAATCCAAATTTACGTATTTTCTCCGTACGATCGAAAATTTTGAACACTTTGTAAACCCGATAGAAGAACTAATAAATGACAGGTTTATACCCACTCTTTTCGGATCAGATACCCCGTTAGAAACTCGCTACCGGGATCGTATCTCCCTGACCCCCAACGAAGGAGGGCTAGGTATTAATGACATTTCCTATGATGCTATACAACAGCATAAAGCATCTATTAACATAACAAAACCTCACATAGAGTCTATACTAGACCAGTCAATGATAATGAAAGAGAGACAACCTCTGATGGGAAAACTCTGCCTAATCTAAAAGCTGAGAACCGTGCAGCAGTATCAAAAATGAAAAAACAAAACTTTGTTAGAATTTTTGAGACAATACCAAGCCAAGAAACGTGAATACGTGGAACGTGTACTGGAAATCGAACATGGTTCTTTTACCCCCTCTCGTTTTTGGAACCAACGGAGGAATGAGAGTCGAGTGTAGCAAATTTGTAGCAAGACTTGCCAACCAACTAAGTATCAAACAAAACGAACGCTATTCAACAGTTATTACATGGCTTAGAACTCGGTTGTCCTTTGAAATCCTACGATCAGCGATATTGTGCGTACGAGGCTCCCGAATTCCATTCAGGAAGCAAGTTAGCACCATGGGGGATGATTTTCATCTGAACAACATTGAAAGTGACATTTTCTAAGTTAATAATGTGTTCTCTTCTTGAATTTTAAGAATTTATTTTAATTGTTTAATAATATTATGCTCTGTTAATTATTTTTATGTATTTTATTTTATTTTATTTACTTGATGTTTTAATGTGTGAAATAACTATTTTAGTAAAATAAAAAGTAAAATAATAAAAGTAAAAATTAAAGGGTTAATTAACGACTCCTGCGAAAAAGTGCTTCACGTTAAATCTTTTTGTGTTTTAGCACTAACCTCAGAAGGCAGCGTTTATTCATTTGGCGAAAACGAAAGTGGACAGTTAGCTCTTGGACACTATGAATGTGTGGAGACCCCTACAAAAATCGAAGCGTTAAAAGATGTCCGTGTGGTTCAAATTTCGTGTGGCTCACAACACGCCGGCGCTGTCACTGGTATGTTTTGTTTGATCTTCAATTTTGATTGGTTGCTTGAACTTGGTGTTTTGTTTACTATATAATATTTCAATGCCCTCGTGTTTCAGAGGAGTAGGTAGTATTCAACCTCGTTCCCAGTACCCTTTTCCCATATTTTATATCGAAAAGGAATAGCCTGAGAACGAGGTTGTTGTTAAAACTATACATGACCTTATGCTTGAGGGATTCAATTACATTTTAAAAAAGCCAGGAAACCGAAAAAATCGTTCAAATTAAAGGATTTTCGACTTATTTGAGAATTTGTTTTATCGGAGTTTTTATATAAGAGTTTACTAAGAATGTTTGTGGGGATTGGGGGGGGGGGGGTACATTCGAATATGAACAGTTTATGGTATTCGCTGTACATGGATAAGAAGCTCAACAGTAAGTATTTTTGTTCCGTTGTTCGCCTTAGAGAATGGCGACGTTTGGTTATGGGGTGCCAACGATCAAGGTCAACTTGGTACTGGAGATACCGAAAGAAAATATCTGCCACATGAAGCGCCATCTACGTTTTGGTAAGTAAACAAGGTATCTATGATGTGTCATATTATGAAAACTGAAACAAGTAGCACTAATTTTAATTACATTAATCCATTATAAATTCATGCACATACTGGTGCGCGAAAATAGAATCATGAAACGTCGCGTGAACTCTTTACCAATTCGTGCACAGATAAGCTGCAGGAATAATTAGATTGCGAGAAAATCTTTTTTTTCCCATGCGCGATATTTTTATACAAACACTGGAAAGAAATAGCTAACTTCATGAAAAATACACGCACAGTGTATAGTCTAACTGCGCGAATAATTTTAGATTGTAAGCTGAAGTCGAATTATTCGCACAGAATTTGTGCGTAAAATTACGTCAAATCTTAAATTTTTATCCTTGTGCGATTAGATTGGTCAATATTTTTCTTGAAAGGATATAGCGAGCCAAAACGGGATAAAGTTATAGGCACTGGAGAAGTACTGCTCTAAAAGAACAGTGCTGCTTCATTGCTCACATCTGAGATAGTTGGTTTTATAAAATTTATATTCCGCAACAACGCGCTCAAAATTTTGAACTTTGTAGAGGTATATGTGCGAAATCTTGACTTTTGGGAGTGTATGATAAACAAAGGAATATCTCGTGTATTAAGGTAACTCTCCCATGATTATGCATGAAATAGTAAGTATATATCATATCATATTTATTTATTTAAACGTCGAATATAAAATACAATAGTTTTAAATAGGTAATAAATTTCGACCAGAATAAAAACTAATTTACATAATATTTTAAAATTACAAAAAACCTAGATCCGGTATAAACTGTTTGCACAGGTGACAAGGACATATCACGCAATTCCATGTTTTTTTTTTGTGTTTTTTAAATTGCTGCACAGAGGACGACAGTTTTGTTTCTGCAGGAACAAACTTCCACAACTGATTAGCTCGACATACGGCAGAGTTTAAACCAAAATTATTAGTTTTTGGGATATCAGTTGTAAAGAAAATAAAAACTAAGTGACGTAATGGAATGATGGAATCAATGAATATTGTACGTTTTACAGGTATTGCTTGCTTCGAGTATTTCATTGACTTCTTCGTCTCTGTTAGGAATGAGGAAATGCAAAACATCAAATGCGGAGGAAAACATACCACCGTCTTATCATGTGAGTACATGCGTTCCCTAATTATTCAGAGAATTAATGATATTGTAGACCATTTATCATTTATCAATTATTTTCATCACAAAGGTGATCTTGGTAGTTGTTAATAATTATATAGATAGATGTTCCACCCGGTTGGTTACTAAGACACGCACCCTTGGAACACCTTGAATTTGGTTTTCGTCACCTGGTTTGTTACTATAAATATGTTTCCCACGCACTCTTGGAATTCCTTGAATTTGGTTTTCCTCACCTGGTTTGTTACTATAAATATGGTTCCCACGCACTCTTGGAACACCTTGAATTTGGTTTTCCTCACATGGTTTGTTACTATAAGCAGGGTTCCCACGCACTCTTGGAATTCCTTGAATATCCTGGAATACCTTAAGCCCAGAAAATTTAAATAAATGGATAAATGTTTCTGAGAGAATGTCAATAAATGTAAAACAGGATTTTTATGCTAAAAATCACGTTGAAGATGGTAGATTTCCCCTGGAAAACTCCTTGTTTCAAATTTTTGTGGGAAGCACGATAAAACAAAAACAAGTTTAAATGTCTACGTGTTTCCCCAATTAATTTTTTTGGAAAAAGAAAAGGTAGAAAGAGTAAGCAAGTGCCTTTTTACTCGCACCATACACCTTGTCATCTAGTCAGGAATCTTGCCTTTTCTCTTCAACTTCTTTCCCTTATACCAGAAAATCCTTTTCAGTTAAAAATTGGATATCAGAAAGGAAAAGTGTAAAGTTAGAAGATGGATTCATTTCTAGGTTCATTACTATGTTATTCATTGATCCGTTTCTTGGTTCATTACTTAGTTATTCGTTCCACTTTAAGGTTTCAATGTATTTCTTTCCTTTGTTTTTTTTTAATATTCCAAAAATAATTACATTAAACAAACTTTGCAGAAATAAAAGTGTATTTTTTTGTTAAAAATATAAAAACTATTATTGTTTTTCGCTAAAGGTACGGGAATTATTTATTGTTTTGGTGATGGACAGTATGGTCAACTTGGTGTAAACGTCCGACAAGATTCTCCCTTTCTGGCTACTCCGTGTAACGTGCCCATCCCGAACCAAGATAAAGTTATCCACATTGATTGTGGCGTGGATCATACAGCAGCGGTGACAGGTGCGGACTGGAAATAACTGTTTGGTCACTTTTAACCCTGGAAAGGAATTAATCATTGATCAGTTCTTTTCTATTTTGCTCCTTCCAGGGGTTGGACCTGTAGGGTTGCTATATGGATTGGTTCGTATTTTCTCTCCTTCGCAGAGACTCACTCGTGTTATTTCTAGAGATTCTTCACCTTTTAATGCATGGATGTACCTCCTGGATAAATTAATTTTCTTATAGAAAACCTATACAATTAAACGAGGAACCAGGGGGTCTTATCAGCTTTTACCAAATTTATCTTATCTTATATTAACAATAACTAACCCCCTGAATCAGAACAGAAATTAGTGGCGATTTAATTAATTCCAGGGGGACACCATAAAGTAGAAAAGTTTCCTTTTTGAAAAAAAGGTTGGTCAAATCATAAGAAGGTCAGTTATTTCTTTGTGTTTTTATTTAGAAACTGGCAGCTTATACACTTGGGGAAAAGGTTCCCGGGGTCGACTCGGTCATTCAGATCACAAGGACAGGTATTTCCTTAAAAGTCTTAAATATATATCTTGTCTGAACGAGACGATGCTTGCTGGTATTTAACTTGTTATAAGTTACTATAACGACCAGAATAAAACTCCAACAACTAGATATATGCAACCAATCTGTAATTATAGAAATTTTGTCCCGCTTATCCCGTGGATATTTTATTCCGTAGATCCATACTTTGCAAGTAATGCTTTGTGTGTGTGTGTGTGTGTGTGGGGGGGGGGGGGGGGGGGTA
>JANTOQ011000880.1:6954-17595 GCA_027564595.1 Bythotiara depressa | reverse complement strand
ATGAACTAAAGTTTGATAAACATGTATTAAATATATGCTTGAAAGCAAATAGAAAACTAAGTGCCCTAACTAGAATGGCACGATTTATGACTTTAGAAAAGAGAGAACACTTTTAAAGCATTCGTAGAATTGTATTGTCCGCTTGTGTGGATGCTTCATTGTAGGGAGACTAATATAAGATTAATAGTCTTCACGAAAGAGCTCTTAGAATAGTGTATGATGATTATCTTACATCCTTAATGAATAGATATTTTTTAATTCATCATCAAAATATCCAGTTGCTAGCAATGGAAATATATAAGGCTCTTCATAATCTGCCAGAAGGTACTTTCCATGAACTATTTGTTAAAAACAGTGGTGACTTGCTTTACGCTCTCAATCTGATCTTCTGTAAACACTGTTTTGAAAGTACAAAACTTACTAAGATACTTAGTAAGCAAATATAAAGACTCTTGCGTCTTTTAATGCTTTTAAATTCAAAATAAAAAAATGGAAACCTATAAACTGTCCTTGTAGGCTAATGTAAAAACTGTGTAGAAAGGCTTGGTTTTTTCTGCATAAGGTCACTCATTAGATGACATATTATCATATAGATATATACAACTAGTTTTATATATCCATTGTATTATATTATACTTGATTCGGTTTAAATAGTACCAGTTTTTCCTATATAAGTTGTGCCTTCATTACTGTACACATTGTAAACTCTTGGCTGAATGAAAATAAAGAAATCATATTAATAATAACATATTGCCATTTAGTTACTTACTAATTAAGTTAAACATCTATTGCAAATTTATTTCAAAATTATACAGGTCCCAATAATCATCACTTGTGTCATGTATTTCTAGCAGTAGCTGCTGCTAACATGCACCCATATAGTATTGCATGAAATTATTTTTATATTATTTCTCTTAATGCAAAATGGTTAACCAAAGAATCTCCATATAAAATTCTTCATAAAATGATGCTAGTATAGTACACGTTTTATTAAGGTCTTCCCATAGTTCAAGATAAATGTAATTTAACCCAAGAAATATCCACATAGAAATCTATACAAAAAATAACACTTTCCCACTTGACATCAAGTCGTTAAGCCAAGATCAATGATTTCAAATAATTAAATTTATCGGTATCTGAAATATTAGTTTTACTAATTAATAGTCGATTCAAATTGATCCCAGAAGCCCTGTCAATTCAAGATACCGCCACGAAATTTTTAAATTTCCAACACTGGAAGTTTTACATTTATACTTTCAGTAGATAATTTCGGTATGGTAGCTAAAATCGGCATGGAGCTATTTTGTGATGCCCTTTTTAATTTCCCATCTATCAAAACCAAATGTCTCATAAACTCATCGTTGCAAACTAATGTTTCTGCTAATTCATTCATCGCATCATCTTTTTTCAAGAGATTAATGATTTCACTGTTCAGTTTTTCAACATGGTCCAATTTTGTCAGTATAATATTTCTTAATAATAATCAAACGATCAAAACCCTCCCTATTTAAATCAATATTCGACACAATTTTAAAAATTTCCCTTTCCACATTATTCATATGGCGTAAATAAACATTACGAATTCTATGTAATTTTCCCAACGCTTTGGCCACAACAATAAATTATAAATAAAAAATCAAACTTCAAAAATCAACTCTCCAACTTCAAAAATCACTATCACAAAATCAAAAATATTTTCCAAGATTTAAAAAATCAAATATTCTCCAAAAAACTCCGCAATTAAGAACTTTCTGATATCAAAATTCAAAACATTCCAAAAATCTAAAATACTTTCTGAACACCAAAAAAATAGCAATAAAACTACACAACACTACAAACACACCCCTTCAACATTTTAACAAGCAAAACAATATCACACTCACCTTCCACAACTTTCATAGACAAAATAATTCTTAATCGAGCTAGTCTAGTGTATATATTTTGTTAATGTTCACGAGTTAAATAATCTATAACTTTATCAATAAATTCTCTATCGAGCTATATATATTGAATGTTTACGAGCTAAAATAATAATCCATAACCCATGTTCCAATCATACATCCAAGTCCATGTGCCTCATCAGGTGCCAGTTGTAAACTTTCACGTTTTACAGAAAGAAAAAACCCAGAAAACATTGCTGCTACAGTACACTGGAAAAGTATCTTAGCCATCCACTCCACGCAATGAATGGGCTTTTTGCTCTAAATTTATAAGACATTCAATTATAATAGTAAAGAACTAACATCTTTCATCTGTCATGTGTTGGCAAAATATTCCATGTTTTTGCAGCTCTGAAATTAACGATGTTTTTGCCAAATTTACTTGCAACTATTGGGAGTGTGACATTATTTTTGAAAGCTCCTCTTGTATTATGAGTGTGGCAGTTTTTTACCAAATTTAATTTTGTGCACATGTAATCTAGTTGATAAATAAGAATTGAATCATTTCTTCCAATCAATGCGGCCCCTGGTGGAAATAATTCCGACTATATTTCTTGTGAATTTTTCTGGGCTTAGCCACTCTAAATATCAATTATTATTATTATTATTATTATTATTATTATTATTATTATCAATTAACGAATCATAAAATCACTTTCCCTCCCAAGATAGGTTCTGACCTGTTGCAATTTTCTAAGTTTACTCCATCTAAAAAGAGCCATACTAGCTCATGCCGATGAGCAGGAGTGAAAATGTGGCATGGCAAGTGCATTAATCAGTAGTTCTTTTGTGAACTTGGTCAAACAAGGAGCAGTGGACTTTATTTTGGATAGTTTTAAAGATACTTTTTGTTTGATGTTTTTGATTTGATAGTGTCATTGCAGATTCTCATAAAAAATAACTCCTTGATATTTTACTTTATCCTTACACTCAAGAGGAATACCCATGTACCTGGCAGATTTATTGTCAAGATATTTTAGTTTATTTTTGTCACCAAAGAAAACATTTCTAACTCTAGATTAGAAATGAGGGTATCCACGTTTTCGTGAGTCTGTATAACAATTGTGTCATATGCATAAAGACGTAGAGAAGAAAAAGTAGGGGTCCTAAAACTGAACCCCAAACACCACCATAAACATCCTCTTGTAACAGATCAGACTCCATGTTGTTTACTAAAGTGAGTTGTTTTCTGTCGGAAAGGTATGACTCAAACCAATCAAGAAAAGTGTCATGAACACCAAAGCACCAGAGTCTTCATAGCACAATTTGATGGTCAACTGTAGCAAAGGCCTTTTTGAAGTCAATTAACACAGCACCGACTGTTCTCTTTTTATCAAGCTGATCAAGAATAAAATCCAAAACATCAAGAACAGCAGTTGTAGTTGAAAACATCTTCCTGAATCAATATAGCTAAAGGTAGAAACATGACCTGAAACTTGACCATGAACAATTTTTTCAAAAACCTTCATAGGAATTGGTAATATAGAAATAGGTCTATAGTTGCTAGGGTCAGTTTTATATTCACTTTTATATACTGGTGAGCCCTCTTCAATTTTCAACATCCTATTACTTACAATTTAAAGTTATTCAATAATATGAAATATTTTTCAAATTGTTTTTAAAAATTCATTTGTGCAAATGAAAATCAGAAGTGATAATGGTTGTTGTTATCTATCTAGACATTGATAAACACAGAGTTTCGATTCATTTTACTTGACTTGACATTTTATTTAACTTCCTAAAAGGTTTCCATGATGAACTGTAATGATTCAAATAAAAAAGTATGCAGAAGATATTAGTGATTGTCAGTCTAGTCTTGTAATTCATAATGATATATATTTATCATGTCATGGACCACGGAAAAGTTTTGCAGACGTGAGTGACAAATATGCTTACAAGTACTAAGCTCTGTGGATGTAAAAGTGACTATTATCTAGACCTGTCCAATTCCTATATGTAGTTATTAGTTCCTGTTTTGGCATTTCGTCAAAGCTGGTATCCATATATCTGGCACATTATATGAGATACAATTAATATGGTTTTCATCTTTGGTTTTTCTTGCCACCATATTTTGTTCATGGTAAAAAATCCAACTGTGATGGGCTTCATCGGCTTCATTTTTTGTTATGTCTTACGACTCAATGAGGAGAAGTATCTCTCGAAACACAGATTTTTAGAACCACCCCCCATCATTGATAAGTGTCTAGTTGTATACAGAGTAATAGATGGGTTTCTTTTACAATCTGCAATATGATCAACAATTTACTTGCTGACTTTAATACTTAACAGCTACATTTTTGTGCTACTATTTTTATTTATTTTTTAGCTATTGTTGAACGACAAAATCAAATTCAAATATTACGTTGCATATACACTCCACATATTAATAAAGTTGTTTCTTGCTGGAATAACTATCCAATCAGAACTGTAAAAAACTGGTCACCAACTCAAATTTGGAGTAATGGTGTGATGATAGATATGCGAAATCATAATACTCAACATATGATGATTTGCAATGGCTTGGCTTGTATTGGAAAGCATCTCTACCGCAGATGGTTATCCACTGTGTCTGTAGAAGATATTAACAGTGTTTTAATTTGAGGCACAGCTAAACCTGCTTTCATCAGTTAATCAATTAGCAGAATCTAGTAATTTTGGTATAGATGTGTATATATTGGCTTGTGAAACTATAATTTGTGTGTAACTGTAACTGTATTAAGAATTAAGTGGCATTTTTTAATTTTGAGTTTTAGTTTAATATTTGGATTGCAGTATTTAATTTCCATGAAATTTTATGAAGATGTAGAAATTGTAGGGCGATAACAGCCATGTACCTTATGAGGAGTTTAACTTTGAGTGGTATTTTCAGGGTTATATCCATCCAGAAAAACCACAAAGTGGAAATGACAGAAACATCCAATATTGAACATTTTAATGTTACAAAATTAACTGTACATAATTAGGGAATTTCTGAAGGGTTGAAGTGTGTATTATTCTGGGTTATACCTTTGTGTACTTGAATGTTTTTGATCAACTAAGTATGTAAATAAAGAAAATTAGTATTTATTACTGATTTTCCTTATTTACATGCATTGTTGATTAAAAACATTCAAGTATAATTACGTATAATTAGCACAACCGGTATTTTTGAAATATGGATTTTTCAAGTTCATTCTGAGAGGATTCACTTTTGCACGCCAGATTCATACTATTTTTTTAACGTTCTGCTTATAACATTTTGTTACTATTAAGCTATTAATTGTACTTCTTTCTGCTGGCTAAAAAACTTGAAGTTATCTGACTTTTGCTGATAAATGCCATATAACAAACAGCTTGTCTGTAAAAAGAGTCAAGCAGATAAAAATCAAATTGTTCTAAAACATTAAAAATCAATTACTTTGTGTATCAATATGAATTTACCATACTGATTCAGAACCTAATTTGTGTCCACAAATGCGGCATATGGTGGATCATGCAATGCCACCCTTAGCTAAAAATGATGAGAATGGAAAGTTGGTCATTGTGAATTTTATTGTTCAAACAACATTTTATGCTTGATATGCATTAAATAAAAATATTGTTTGTTTGTTGTCGGCAAAAATGCTAGTAGCAAAAATCAAATTAGAAGTATACTTTTCCCATACAGTAAAAGTATTTTATCATCCATGGTTTTGTTTTGTGACAGATTATGGGATAATGCAGTCGCCATCTAAATAATTTACTTACTTTTACATGTTTTATTATAAAATTATTATTAATTGAAATATATTTGTAACACATTATTATTTGTACCCAATTTCTTTATAATGTATTAGTTACATTGGTTGTGAAAGTTTTTGTAACATTTTTGTCCGGAATAGCTTGGATGTGTATTTTTGTATTTCAGGTTCTATCCGAACTTTTACCAGTTGTCTCACACATTAATGTAGTTGTCAAATTTTGTTATTTCAAGTTGTATTTTAAGCAAAAATAATTAGGTGATATTATTTAAAGTTTTCGGGATGAGCACTTTTTAATTGCCTCAAATTTATTTTAGCATTGAAATAAATATGTTTTTGTAACATGAAAATAAGTAGAAGGCATTCACTTTTGCTTTATTACTTTATTACTGTTCTCTCTGATATGAATGTATATTTTTATTAATTTCACAAAGACATTTTAAGGGCTAATTTTTGCTTTGAAATAATTTTTCAAATTTCTGTTTTTCATGTTTTATTAGCAATTTGTTAGAAACACCAAAACTAGTATGGTTAACACACTAACCCACAAACTGCATAGGCACCCAAGCATGGAACTTAAAAGTTTGGTAACCTGAAGGAAAAACTGGTAGAGGAGATTTCAAAATCTACTTAATCATTAAGGCCATTTTAAGAAATATTCACTCCCTTTTCATAATATGAACATGCCATCACAAATACATAATTTATAATTTATTTAGACAACTAATAACGGCAGGGTCAAAATGGTAGTTCTGGGACACCTTCAACTGATGAAATCAGATGTGTCGTTCATGAAAAACTGTCAAAAAATAGAATTGCTGCTAGTACAAATTTGTACAACAGGACCCAAGACCTAATTAGATTATCAGTGGCAGATGTTAACACACATCTAATCAGGTCATCACTAGCAGATGTTAACACACAAAGCAGTTCTGAAGCATTCTTTGAAACACAACCATGAATGTCTTATGAAGCAGCTTATCTGTTGCAAATAGAGTAAATTTTCCACCAGCTGCTGATGTCTAGGGCCCACCCAACTAAGCCAGAAAGAGATCTGTTCCAGGTCACCCAGGATAGTTTCAAAAGAAAGGTTGCTGTTGTACTTCTTCCGGAGGATTTCGATATGTACTGTGTGTATCAACAATCAGAGTTAATTTCAGCAATTTGCGAATTGCAACCCTATTACACAACATAGTCAAACATAAGATATATGTTGACTGATATTTTCAAATCAAAGTACCCATTAATAAATGCTTCAAATTTTGAGTTTGGGAAAAAGAAAGAAATATAATTTCAGTGTCAGCCACACCAACAGGCTTTCAATGGGCATATGATTCATTAAATACATGAATTGAACAGGGGAAGATGCATTGTAGATTAAAAACTGTAGATATCCCATCTCTTCTGGTGAACAATGAAACAGCGGAAAATTAGGCAGAGATTAATCAAGCTCCATCAACATCATTGAATTATACAAGGAATGAAAAGTTCCAACACATACAGGAAATGTTTCCTGGCCAGCATGAAGGAAGTTTATGGACCGCTTTGTGAAATCATAAAACTGGTAATGCAGCAACTTTGTTATTGACTAGTCCAATATCGAGAATCCTATCTTGAATGATTATGACTTAAATAATGAACATTAATTTAGATGATGAAGATCTTCCTTCTTTTAAAAGTATTTTTCCTGGTAAAACACCTATTACTTTGACTGATGTTTTGCAGCAATTAGGCAAAATCTCTAAAAAGAAACAGAAAAAGTCAAAGCAGATATGGACGACCATATCAGACCATATCAATGATGCAATGGTGTATTATAAAGATGCAAATTTTGATGCTTCACAACATCTATAAGGTCAACCAGCCACTGATACTGAAATACTGATGGAGTTACCCATCAGTTTTTTACCGATCTTTTAAATGTTATAACAGATATCTATCTTGAACGGAGTTTGTACAAGGTTCCTCTCTACAACATCCATTTTATCACCTCTAGATTTATGAAATACATAGGCTTTATTTTGGTACATAGTTTGGCACATGGTGGGCCTAGTTTTCCTGTGTTTAGTAGATCAGTGTATTATTATTTGGTGCATGGTGACGCAAAAACGTCATGGAAGTAGTTTCTTTAGATGACTGTTCTAAAGGAATAAGGCATTTTATAGAACTTCTTTGCATCAAAATACCAAAAATATTGACAAATTCGTATTCGTTTAGTATGTGTCTTTATTCAAGGGTCTACTGATCATGCAACAGTGTAGGACTTATTGGATATATACAATATACTGTATTATACTTTTATTTATTTGATACTTTGTTGCTTTTTTAGAACGAAAATAAAATGATAGCGGTTGTTCAAATTTACAATGTGATTGGACGATAGAAAATTCTGTTTGATCAAGTTATTTCTCACATTCCCACTGGAAAAAAGCAACATAGCAAATAAATGCATTTTGGGGGATAATATACATCAAAGGATTAATATTTGCAAAAACCTAATGTTCAAAAGTGTTGTTACATGCTTGTTATGGCTATTACAAACTAGCGTAATCTTCAAAAGTGCTTGGTTTCAAGGACCTGATAAAAGAAAATCTTCAAAAGTGCTTGCTTTCAAGGACCTGATAAAAGAAAATAGTTCAATCTTGGAGGAGCTTTTTGTTCGAACTGAAAGTGTTAGTTGTGAAAAAGTGTTTAATGCCTCTCTTGCAAAAACGTATTCACTGGAATTTTTACATAATACAACAAGCGACCATTTGGAGCAATTTCTGCTGTTTGCAACAGGCTAACAAATGCTTCCGAACTTTGAAATGGATAGAATCTCTATTAAATTTGAAAATGATGCCTTCAATTTTATCAGTGATGAAATCAGAGAAACAATTCAACTGTTTGTAATAAATGCTTCATCACGAAAACCTTTGTGGCCAAATGGTGTTAATCTGACAGCAAGAATGTTTTTCTGTAGGATCTGCATAAATATGTAATAAAGGTTGGTTTGTTGGTGAGATGGAGTAAAAAGGAAAAGAGACAGACAGAGAGAAATATATATAACAGAAAATACTTCCAGAAACATCAATCCTACAGGTAAATGTCTTTTTATAATTTTACCTATTTATGTTAAATTGATTTAATAGCAGTTTGCATTTTTTCGGTTTAGTCTTATTTATACTTACATTTGCTCAGGAGAGGGGGAGTAAAATTTTCTCCTGAGAAAATGTGTTCTGCTCATTTCCCCCCAAAATGTTTGTCAATGAAACTTTCTCAGCCAGGTCCACAATCTTAATTTTCTAATAAATAAGTTTCATTAATTGCCATTAAAGTGTTCAAGGATATAATGGAACACAAATTTAAGAACACTATAAAGTTTCGTTACTTGTAATCTTTATCTACTACTATTGTGCAGATTCTCAGATATGGAACTACTATGCGGGTTGTTTGTTAGGTATGCTAACACGACTGTCACGTGGTTTCTCAGACAGAAACAAAAAGAATGAACATAAACAATGGGAACACTACAAACACATGTTTAAATAAATCTGCATTGGTAGTCATGGTACAGATATAAATTGTTTTAGGAGTTCAACCAAAAAAAGTTAAATTGTGACATCACAAAACCAAAAAAATTATTATTGGAAATCCTCATAATTTTATGAAGAACTATGTACCCTTACCAGTTAATAGCAACTTTTCTCACATTCCCACTGGAAAAAAGCAAATAAATGAATATTGATTTTATTCATTTTTGGTTGCAACAACCTAATGTTCAAAAGTGTTGTTACATGCTTGTTATAGCTATTACAAACTAGTGTAATCTTCAAAAGTTGTTTCTAATAAAAAAGAGAATATAAGAAAACTTACATGAGATGTGGAAAGGGTTAATGAACTGCACCAATGTTTGAAAGCTCTGAAATATATAAAAATAGTTTATAACATTATCTTGTACATAGACATTACCCAAAATCTATTAGAAAAGATACAGAGTTTAAGGAGTGTCAAGACATACTAGAAGGTAAAGTCAAACAGTAAAGGACAAGACAAGGTAAAGGAAAACGTCCAAACACTAGTAAAGTGTTGAGTAAGCTTTATTACACACAATGTGCTTATCAACATTCAAGACTTTGGACTGAGAGGAAAACAAGAACACACTCAAATGAAGATGAAGAATGTTGTTCAAAACAATTGATGAAATGGCACAACTAAAGATGTTCCCAGTCCATGAGTTAATCATTTGTGTGATATTTAGCTGGAAACTCGTTATGATTGTTTCTTACTTGGAATTGGTATTTTGTTTTATTGTATATTTGTACCATAATTACTCCATTTGAACTATTGAATCTGCTGAGTGTTCATGAGTATTGTTCAGGTAATTCAGCCAATCTGCAGAAGTTAATGATTGTAATTTTAATTTTGTGATATTAAACCTTTCTCTCAAACTGTTTGTCATTTCAGAGTCTCAATGGGCTAAGATGGCTCCCTTGATACCAACTCCAACATCATAAGATTTGGCTTACTTAAGCTATGAACTTAACAACAAAGGTATTCACATTTGTAGTCTTAATCTGTGAAAGATTCTTACTGCACAAGTGAAGAAATGAAAAAAAAAACAAGGAGTAAATTTAGCAGGAATAGGAAATGGAAGAAGAAATATATTCTATTACTAATGTGTTTTTATTTATGAATAGGTTAATTAAATTAAATGTTTATGAAAACAATTCAATCTTAAAAATTAATCTCAAGTTTCAATTGTGCTATAAAATTGCCAAACTTACTTTGAAGCTTCTTTTCTTAAATCTCCATTATTCTTCTTACAATAGAACCGCAAATGTTGTTCTGCAAATGCTTCCGGTAACATTTGACTCACCTAAAATAAATTATCAACTCATTCAATACTCACAGAATTCTTTGACAGAAAACAACAACTTCTTGCAGGCTAGACTATTTCATCACACCAAAAAAATATATCAATGGGGAAAATTTAATTAATT